>BLKR01005057.1:0-90241 GCA_011170035.1 Teleogryllus occipitalis | reverse complement strand
CAGCTATAAAATGTTGTTCAGGTCATAAATTCATTCTAACAATTTTATTATGAATTATTTTGTATTGCACGTGATGTACGTAATAGATTTATGTAACCCCATGCATTGTTAGGCGGTAAACGCCGTAAGATTACGAGATAAAGTGATAGTAATCTAGTGGCGTCGTGAATCGAAACTTCCTGGTGACACATACTGATTCCGTATATTGGGAACGAAACTTTTTAGAAAAATAATCAAACTAAAATACTGATGATACTTATTTTATTGACTTGCTTGATACTTATTTTATTACATAAACGATTTGAAAAATAAGTATTTTTTTAAATCGAGAAATACAACACATTTTGTTAGAGGAGTAACACAATTTAGTTTTGTGCTTTTTCCAATAAATATTTACTTCTAGTATTTTTTATTTTCCCCTTAATTAAAATAAATAAATGTATTGAAAAATAATTATTGTAAGTAAAAATAAAATATCATACACACAAAGAGTTAAATATTTCCTTCCAGTGTGCATTGTTTACCCCATAAAAATGTTTGTTCTGTGATTTTGAAATGCGTCCTTAATCATGTTTAGTGCTTGGAGAAGTTAATACAAATTGTGAAACTACCAGACGGAAGTCTTGTCATTATTATGTTAATCTTGTTGTTGAGAAAGCCTTTATTCTCATGCAAAAAAGTCGATGACGTATCTGTGACTCTGACGATTGGGACGTTACAAACGTCTACATAAATGTTATTTGTTTATACTACATATTTTGTGATCAATACAAATAAGGAACTTGAACTAGTAATTAGTTCTGAATATTTTAATTCCAGCTTAAGAAGACATTATTCTGAAGCTGAATAAGTGTCACGTCAAGAGATACGTGTCACATGAACTTCCTGACCGTCAAGTTTCTACATAATTCACATTTCTATTAGTTTTTCTGATAGGTTCGACTAAATAATTCTGCTATGATCACAAAAAACCATTTACAACTTTTGGCCTTGTGAGAGTTTCTTCTTTGTTGATCTTGAAAAGTTAGACTCTGCCGTGGGGAAGGCAGAACGAAAAGTTCTAGATGGGAAACAAAGGTGCGGGAAGGAGGTGAAAGGGTGAAGGTGAAAGGGCCGTTGAGAGCGGCGGAGGGTGGCGTAGAGGGCGAGAAGGGGGACTTCGTTGGGTTGAGGGAGGGAGCAGGCAAGAAGGAGAAGTACAAGATGGCGGGCGGCTGCAAAGTGGCTGGCACACGTTGGAGACGGAAAGTAAAAGCGAGAAGGTTCAGAGAGAAAGGTGGAGGCGGAGGGTCAAAGAGAAAAGAACGAGGTCATTAGTCCCGTAAGTGTAATGTAAGTGTAAGTGTTTTTTCTGGTGGGTTAGCGGTGATCTTTCCACTCTGGATGGCCAGATCTGGCTCTGATCTACCGTCGGCTAAAGGGGTTTTCCCAAATCAGGTATCTCCCACCAGCGGGGCACCGTCTCAGCCGGGACAAGCTCTAAGATCCCAACCGGTCTCCCGGTATGTGTGGTAGTGTAGTGTATGTTAGTGTGTGTGTGTGGTTAGGACAAGGAAGAGGAAGGAAATATCGCGGGCGGTCCGGGGCCCGTTTGTCAGAATACTACTCCGGCATTCGCCTAGTGTTGATCAAAGAAACCACGGAAAACTACTTCTTGGCTGTCCGGGTGACGCCGCGTAGTGGGCTGAGAGGCCAACGTTTCGCCTGACATGTCGCAGGCTTCCTCAGGGTATTGACATCGCGATGTTGTGCGACGGGTGTTATATATTGTCCGGCCGGGTGGGGTGGGTGCGCCGTGATTGGCGGAGGGGTCGCTCTGATTGGCTGGCGGTCCGTGCCAACCCTGGCCTCGCGCCACGCGTCCTCGTGGTCGGACGGAGTCGTGGTGGTCGGAGGGCGGCGTCACCCGGACAGCCAAGAAGTAATCGACGCGAGCCGCGGAAGCTTACGTGTACACGGAAAACTACCGATCAGAGTAGCCAGCGGTACTTTGGAGGCAAAAAGTGAAGGTATAGGATGGGAACGGATGGTCGAGGGTGAGGGTGGTGGTGGCAGGGGCGGGCAATAGAAGAAAAAAAATTGTGGACAATGAATGGAGGCGGAGGTTTGAAATGGATTATCGATGTGGGGGTTTGTTGGCGAGGGGAAACAGAAGGGTAGTTTAGTTAGGGTAAAAAGCTACGTTCAAGGTAAAAATGAATGACGAAGGGTGAAAGGCGGGAACGGGTAATAATAGCGGATTTTGGAAAAAAAAGAATGAAGGCGGATAGTGGAGGGTGGTGGCGGATAGCGGATAAGTGGTGGGATGTTGGCGGAGAAGAAAGGTCGTTTAGAGGCAAAAAGTGGAGGACGATAAAAATTGAAGACGGAGGGCGGAGTGGAGGCGGGAGATAGAAGTATATTTTGGAGACAAAGAGAGAAGCTCGACGATGGAGGACGGGTGAAGAAGTGGATTGATTGATTTGTGGTACCAGACGCGTCTACGACTAAGCTCATTAGTTCTGTAAGTATAGTGCGTGTGTTTATCCCGGGAGGTGAATGTGATCTCCCGGCATATGTGGTAGTGCAAGTAAGTGTAAGTAACGGGTGAGGATAGGGCAACGAAGGTGAAAGAAAGATCGGGCGAGGTCCATGGCCCGTTTGTTAGGGTTACTGCTTCCACATTTGCTTGCTGTTGATCGGAGAAACCACGAAACAAAGACTACCAATCAGAGCAGCCGGCCACTAGAATTCTCCTTCAGACAGCGGCTGAATACGTCCAAGCTCTCTAGCCAGTGTCGAAAATCCTGACACCGTCGGGACTCGACCACTGGGACCTCCCAGTCAGATGCACTACAGTATCATCAATTGAAGGGGTCACCAATAAAAAGTGCTAACTAACAAAAACCTAATTTTACTGGAATCACAAAAAACGTTTAATTATCAAAATATTGATAATTGTAAGGTCAATTGGTGATTTTAGGAAGAATGCAGTGGCAGAAGGTGCTATATGCGCCAGTTAGCATTTTTTGACATCTGACAAGAGACAGTAAATAAAATAAAATCTGTATTGGAATATTCAATGAATTTGGAAGTAAATGAATGTTTAAATGCATGTATGGTTATACACTACTTATCAATCAAGCAACTGACACAAACTTGTCGAGTCAATATAATGGAATCCAGTTCAAAGCAAGTTTAGTCCTAGGAACATTTTTGTAACTTGTGCAGTAGTTTCGTTTAATGTTTTTGGTGTGCAGCAGGGGTGGATTCAACCGATTATTTTTGTGGCGATCATCACATATTTTTGTTAAATAATAAACATATCTGTTATTATACTGTATATTGTTTTTGTAGCGTATATATTGTGACATACCAATATATGAGACATAATATGGTACAATATTTATTATAAACAGCGTAAATTAGAGGAATAAATATAGGTGAATATGCCAGCATAGCAACCGTAAGCGAGCCGTCGTCAAGGTCAACAATCTTCATGCAGTGACAATCGCGGAGACAGCTAATTCATTTTGTAAGAAATTTAGGGATTGGCTAGGCACGGAAGTACATCAAGTCTTGTCTGTAAATAAACAATCGAAAAGATGGACCGAGTTTTGAAGGGTTGAAAGAATATGATAGGCATTCACTCCGTGGTGTTGAACGGATCATGCACAATTAATGTTAGGAGTTTTTTGGGACTTGTAAGCATCTACTGGGGAGTAGATATTGATAGAACTTTGAATTTGAATGCTATGTGTGGACAGCAAAACTTAAAATATTTCAAGTTAACGAGTTAGAAGGACATTGAGGGCTTAGGCGAATTTATCAGTAACTGGACTGGAATGCTAACAGCAGATAGTTTGTTGATCGTTGAGTATACAGCATACGCGTGGGATGAACTTGGAATTCGTAAATTGGCGAACGACTTAGACTTTATTAACTTCGGAAACAGTGATGAACGGTGATTGAAGTGTGCTTCTGCAAGAAAAGAAGAGAGAAGATGGTATCTGGACCTGAGGACAGCGACGTCGGAGAAGAATGAAGATGGTCCAAGAGCGCGCGAAGACGAATACCACATTATAAGGTTGGAACAGGTCATGACCAAGGTTTTTATTTCATATTGTGTAGAATTGTAAAGTACCAAAATTGTTTAATCAATTTCCATGTTTTGTGAAATGAATACATGATTCTCATTGAGCCAATTCTAGTTACGAAGTAGCAAGATAGAAATATATTTGCTTTTCAGATTCCTCGACCATTCTGTAAAGATGGCAGATCGGATAATCATCTATTAGCATACAATAGTGATTATTTCTATGAAACCCATCGACCCAGGTAGCCGAAAACTAATTTATTTATAATTAGAGTTGAAGGTTGACTTGTATGATAGTATTAGCGTAATCTTTTCCTGGCGCCCATTTATACAAATTCGGAACGGATTACGTTGGAATAATATAAAATAATATTAGAAATCCGAAGATAGAGTCAGAATTAAAATAAATAAATCATTAATATATTCAGTTTATTTCAATATGGTAGTATACAATATGATTGTTTAAATAATTATACAATAGATTTCATTCTAGGTTCCATAAATAAATATTTAAATCAATTTTGTTAAATAAAACAAGATAACGAATGAAAGCTATAGACCTTGGCATCCCCCCCCCCTCCCCAACGAATCCAACACTTGCGTACAGTACCCACGGCACATAGCACCTTTTACATCTTACCGTATTTAAAGGTGTTTTCGCTTGAACTACGTCCCCCTTTTAGTTTTTATACTATTTTCCAGCATCTTTGAGATTCGTATTCTTCACCCTTAGCCAATCATCATAATTTACCTGCCTTATTTACCTTTAATCAGGAGTTTTACGGCGTTCGTTGCGGGTGGCGTGAGCGCCTTGTCCGCCATTTCTATGCAGAGAGCACCTTCTGCATCTAATACTAACTTTCGAATATAGAAAATAATGTTTTGTAGTAAGTGTGCGCTCACGAGATTGCACCAGAGGCATAATTCCCTCTCATACAACCGTTCTACGTTGAAATGTAACTGTCGGCGAAAGTGTGAGTTAGCATCTTTTGCTGGTGACCCCTTCAATGTGTGCACTGAACCACCTCAGCCGGTGAGACGAGGATGAGCGCAGAAGAAGAATTGGAGGCGGGGTGGGTGAAGGTAGAAGCGG
The DNA here is from genome assembly GCA_011170035.1 of Teleogryllus occipitalis. Taxonomy (NCBI): domain Eukaryota; kingdom Metazoa; phylum Arthropoda; class Insecta; order Orthoptera; family Gryllidae; genus Teleogryllus; species Teleogryllus occipitalis. The sequence continues at coordinate 85,073 of BLKR01005057.1, read as the reverse complement.
GGCCGGAGGCAACGCGGGGGCGGGGGCGGGGCAGGAGGGGGCGGGGCAGGAGGGGGCGGGGCCGGAGGCGAAGCGGGGGCGGGGGCGGGGCAGGAGGGGGCATCGGCACGAAGTGCGCGTCGGGTGGTGGCTGCCTTCGACCGCTCGAAGCGCTGCCTTCGCCTTCGCTCTCCTCCCTCGAGGGCAAACTCCCTTTGCCTCTCGGAAGTGGAAGCGAAAAAGCCAGGAGCTGGAAAAGTAGACCCATAAAGATCTTTAACCTGCGACACAAGGGTCGCCTCCAGTAAACTAAGTGTCCTTCCACATTCCAGGGAGTCTGCAGATTATTTCAAATTACAAATTATGTTTCATCCAGTTTAATTGGGATTGGGTAGTGACAAACGTCCCGTTTCACCACTATTCTTCCTTTCCATAAAAAAAATTAAACACTTTTCCTCGTAAGTTCATTTAGGTGCTTATTCCGCTAATCTGTTCGTTCATTCGAGTTCTTTGGGCAATTATGTCCTGATAGTTATATTGTACAACGTCACGGCGTAGTTATATTATATAACGTAACGTCGGGTTAAGACTGGTTTTGAAAATTATTCTATCAAAGTTTATACGGTGGAAATCTCTCTTTAAGAGGTATTTGGGAGTCAAATTTTAATTTTTGAAGCGTAACTTCTACAGATATCTCCGTGGGTAGGGTTAATCCGCCAGAATCCGCCAGAAGAAAAGTGAAACGTGTGGTCCTCCCTGTAGCCTGATTTGGCGACGGCTGCCCTGCTACATGGGGGATGGAGAACACACTGGTGGCCGCTGGAGGACAGGCTTAAGTGGCTCACGTTATCAACTGGTGTCACTGCAGTGCCTCTGACTGGGACGTGCTAGACTTCGAGTCTCAACGGTGGCACGATTTTCGACATTAGCCATGTCGAATTCAGCGGCTGTCAGGAGGAGAATTTTAGCTGCCGGCTGCTCTGATCGGTATTTTCCTTTGGTTTCTTCGACCAACATCATGCAAATTCCGGAGCAGTACCGTAACAAACGGGCCACGAACAGCGCACTATTTTTTCTTCCCTTCATGGTCCTCTCCTCACCACTTATTTATACACCTTGCACTAACATGCACATCACTATCATACTTTTCGGGAGATCATTCGGGAGTTTAGACCTTGTCCCGGCTGGGTCGGTGCCCAGCTGGTGGGAGCTACCTCGTTAGGAAAAAATCCTCTAGCCGATGTGTAGGTCGCCGTCGGATCAAATCATTCAGCCGGGAAGATGAATGAATGAATGCCTTTATTTTACGTGGCGAGTCTCAGGACATGAGGCCTGCTCTTCCGCCTGACCACGTAAATTTCGTTACGCTCCTTTCACCTACTAGGGGAGAAGGAAGGTATTACTTGGGCGACGAAACAGGCATTTTGAATTTAGCTCAGAGGCTTCGTTTAGGCTTGAGGGTCTTTTACGTGCAGTAAATCTACTAACATGGGTCAGCCGGCTTTACTTCCCCTCCGAAGGAAGACATACGAAGGATGGTTTCGCCCTTAACAATCCACGCTATCGATCGGGTTTGAATCCGCGAACGTGAGTATAACAGCCCGATACGCTAACCGTTACACCATCGCCGCCGCATTACACGATCACCGCCGCCTCCTGAGGAAGATCACCGCTACCTCCTGAGGTAAACGCAAATACTACATTCACGGAACTAATCACCTAAGCAGATGACGCGCCTAGAATAATCAATCAATTAATCATTCTCAGTGCTTAAAATTGTTCACGTCCGGTCTCATGAACTATGAAAGGTCAGTTTATTGGTACGAAAATGCAGTGGTTGTAAAATTGCGCTCGATGTAAAATGGCACAGGTTGTAAAACGGCGTTAGTTGTAAAATCACGTCAGTTGTAAAATGGCGCTGGTTGTAAAATTACGCAATTAAAAATACATTTGACAGGAAAATTTTGACACAACACGACGCCATTTTGAGCTCATGGGAGGTGGGATTCGCCATGTTCTCGCGAACGGGGACCAGTCCCTTTACGTTCAGTAAGGGATAAGAGCCGAACGTTAAGTGTCATGGGGTACGGAATAAAAGCACTGTAAATTGCGCAACAACACTGCGAAGTAACTGACGTAGTTGTAGTCTGACCTCAGTTCAATTTTAAATTATGTTTTTATCCAAAAATTTTATTAACGTTTGAGTTTCGTGTAAGTAATTATTGAAGCTGAAATCATTGTTAAACAATGACTTTTTTTTCAAAATCTGATTTCAACATTGCTGCACTTTCAATAGTGTAGGCCATGAATGAATTCAGTAATATTAGTTTTAACTTTTGTATAGATTGATATAAAGAAAGCCATCATCATAATCATTTGCCCATTTTCAAAATGGCATTTGGTGCATAAATGTAACCAATTCATGAACAGTGAGAGGACAGTTCATTGGCTAGTTGTACCTTTATGTTCGTGTAAAGAGTCACGATGTTCGCCCTACCATTCGCGATGCGTAGATAGCCACCCCTGCTCGGCTCGGTCGTTTGAACTCTTAAAGGGAATAGTATACTGTTCCAAACTGCACTTTCACTGCCACGCTTATTATACGCGCACGTTGTCTTGAACCCTGCCATCCCTACCAACACTCCTTAACTAACATTAGTTTAATTCAGGGTAATAATTATTTACGATATGTGTCATAAAGCATCTGATTACAATACGAGATTGAAAATTTGCCAAACGAGGCCGTTAGGCCGAGTTTGGTAACCAATTGAGTATTGCAATGAGATGTTACGACACGGATATCGTACAACGTTTTATCCACTTTGTAAAACTTTGTTAGATTTAATGTAAAATTTCGTTCTACGTCTTCGTATTTACATTTTTCTCCCGTAAGTAGCGACATTGATCTTAACAAGGAGAACAATTGAAATACACCTGAGTATACTTTTCGCCATGAGTGAATATAGTTCTGATTTGGAAATAGAAATAGCAGCAAATGCTGCTTTAGAAACATTGTTACTCAACAAATCAAGAAAGAAATATGAGCGTGAGTATTTAATTTTTAAAGAATGGTGTGAAAAGAAAGTTTATTCCTTATCGGAAAAAGTTTTGATTGCTTACTTTTCAGGCAAGTCAGAGAAGGAGAAACCAAGTAGTCTTTGGCAGTATGTTAAAAAGAACAATATCACTTAATGACAACATTAATATCAAATGTAAACGTGAGCTTCCGCGGCTCGAGTTCATGTCTTCTAGGCTCTCCGGGTGACACCGCGTCGTTGGCTGAGAGGCCGACGTTTCGCCCGCCATGTCGCAGGCTTCCTCAGGACAGTGACACGGCGGTGCTGCGCGACCGGTATTATATAACGAGCAGCCAAGGCAACATATTGATATCAGTCAGTTTACTCCGTTGTTTGCGATTTTAAACGGGAAAAGTGTAGGGTACAAGACGAAGAAGTTTCAAATATTTTCAAAAGGAGAGTGACAAAGTACGCCATTACTTTACCGTGCTAGTCTGGTAATGAAGTACATTACCACACTAGGGCGGTAAAGTACTTCACTGCGAAACTGATTATAATGGCATATTTTTTTTTATTTTACCTAACGAAAGTGGATAAATGATATCAACGAGCTTTGTTGACAAAATCTGATAATAGAATATTCGCTCCCCTGTAATAGAAACTATTTTGCATCGAAAAATGAGCTGCAGATTTAATATAATAGGTCTGTGGATCAAAGACTCAACCTCTCATTCCTCTTACATCTAACAAGTTGAGAACTCGAGAAAACGTGCGTGGATGATACAACAATTGTACACATGCACCACACGTTATCATGAACAATTGCGAACTCAAATAGTAAACATCTCCTTAGTAACGCGTTTATTATGTATATTTACTGATGGGCCTTGGCGCCCAATGTATAGGAGCGCGTTTTCGACAGAAAAAAACTAATTAATTAAATTATTAAAAGGTGAATTTAAAATTTCTGTCAACCTAAATAAATTTAGAACCTTCTTTCTCGACATTGCCTTTTGAATCACCACCATATCCCACAAACCTACACTACACTTACGGGTCTAATAACTTTATCTGTTAACGCGCTCAGAATCACTAATCGAGGAATCTTCAACCTTTTACACCTTTAGGAACCCTTCGAGCTCATGTTTTCTTCCAGGAACCTCATATTTAAGTAACTAATGAAATTGTTTATCAACGCGTTTTTCAACTCAAATTCGCAAAATTATTTAAACAGTAAAAAAATGAAGAATGGAGTGTTTGTCACTTAATATTAATAATTTAACACTAAGGTATTATTTTTCTTTTTAGACAAAGTACAAAATTTTCAAAATATGTTTCATTTTTCACATATTCTGATACACATTCTTTCGCGCAATATAGTTTCACGCATCATCAGATTTGAATAAAAATCTTATAAATTCATTTATATTTGAAAATAAAAAATACTAAAAAAGAAAAAAAACTTATTTTTGTGTTTTCTTTATTTTTGTTCTGTTAAATGTTATATTTTTTCCAATTATTTCATCATCTTGCATGTTTGGACAATCCTTTGATTTTATATACAATTTATATTAACTTTGTAATTTTTACTCAAATATTATATTAATCTAATATTTTAATAAGACGATCAACTACCCCGTTCCATGAAAAATTCCTTGTATAGATGACTTATATTTAGTATGTCAGTGTATTTTGGCTGAGAAAATAGTGATCACATGAGGAATTCTTCACAAGGGGGCACTAGGGTTCCGCAGAACCCAGGTTGAAGATTTCTGCACTAATCAATTAGTTACAGAAGATTTGTGATCCGTCTGCAGCAATGTGAAGAATGAGGGTTTTGCACCCCGAAAACAAAATTAAGTGGGGAAAATGTATTTGTGTAACAATTCTTTACTGTTAAAATATCACTACTTTAATTTTTGAACGGAAAACATTGTAATTTTGTATAATATCATAATAGATGCTCACTGTCAAGGTTAAAATTCCAACTCATTAAAAAAAGTTTTAATCTTGATGTTTCGTTAGGTGATATAATTATCGGTGAAGTACATGAACCAAGTGAACCATTGTTTCGGAAATTTTCCATTCATTTGTAAATAGAAATTAAAAAAAAACAATTATTTATATTTGAAAACATTTTAAATGAAACGTGCGTATTTGGAGCACGTTTGCTCCACGTTTCGATTAAAAAGTCTCAATCCATCCTGCAACCATGGTAACCTTCATTTATGTAGCGGGAATGATGACAAAGATGAAAGAGAAACCAAGTTTCAATTTATTAGATGATTAATACAAGAGCTGGAGTACTAGTTGCCGGGTAAGAGGTAAAATCGGAAAACCGCACAACTGTCAAGGACAGTTAAAAAGGTTTGAAAGTCATCTGTCCAGCACAAATTTCCAACTGTTAAGTAATGTTAAGTCAACTGTTAAGTAATGTTAAGTCAACTGTTAAGTAAAAAGTACATAAATAAGCCAATAAAATAAAATGAAACGGTCAAATTAATAAGCACATTGGGGGCAAAGGGGAGTGGATGTCGGAAATATAATTGCAGAGGTGATGGTGCGGACTATATTCTGTGGCGCTGTTTGATTTCAGATGCTGTGCAGGCGAAACAAGGAAGGAGAATGCGTGACGTCTGCACCAGGAAATAAATAAATAAATAAAAAGTTTTAAAAAGTCGGATAGATTAGCATGTACTCGGCTTCTGACGGCAGGTTTTTCCCCTTCAGGGTTTTTTTCGTCAACCGTACCTTATGGTCTGTTTTCCGCAGCTTTGATGCGATGGAGAACCATTTGAGGTGAATACCAGTAGTTGACAGGTTAGAACGCGGTCGGATTAAAGGTCTTCGGCCTAGCCACAAGTTATCTAATTTGTCTGTGTAATACTTACCTATTAAGTAAATAAAACAGATTTCCTCGGAGGTCTGCAACCACGGAGGGCTGCAAGCAACGCTGGTGCAAGTGGAGAGTCGGGCCACTGTGCCAGCAGTGTCCGAGAGCCCGTCATAAGCTTCTGCGGCTAAGTGCGCACTTTCCTCCTAAAACAGCGCTTGCAAATGCACGCGTTTTTTCTGCCCTAGCGTTAAACCCTGTTTTGTCGCGAAAATAAAAAGCGTTTGAAAGTTGAAGAGAAAGTATCTCGTAGTTGATTTATGAAACCATGTTTCTTAGTATTTTACACTTAAAGTAAAAGTTGTGATATGATGATAACTATCAGGGTTGTGCAAAATACTTCAAATTTAGTATTTAAATACCTCTCCCGAATGCTTTGTAAACAAGATTTAATTACATACTCAAAATGCATTGGCTTTTTATTTGCTAATTACATACGTATTTAAAATACTTCAAATACTGTATATACAATTGTACTATGCCTTTTTTATTACAACAATATATTGTAATTGTCAATTACAATAAATTAAAATTTGTCGACTATAAATATCTGAACAAGAACTAATTATTATATTTATGTATTCTCAATATAATTAACCCAAAAAATTAACAATAGAAACAAAAACATTCAGGCATATCTGGGTTAACTGTTTCACAAATTTTGGAATGAAAGTAAAAATAATGTCAATGACTTTTATTTTTATTAAATTAGTATTGTAAATTAAAAGTTTACATTTTAAAAATTAGTATTGTATAATAAATTGTAAATGTTTATTTTTAAATACTGCCAACTCTGATAACTATTAGTGTTCTAATTCTGTTAGATGGTGAAGCTCCCAGGGAATGACCGGAAGAGAAAACTTCACTGACCATAACCCCTTCAAACACATCAAACGGGATATTTCTAGTGTCAAGCAAGCGTTCTGGATGAGGGTTCTTTGCAAACAACGTTTTAATAGCAGGGAAATAAATAAAAAACGAATTGGGGAAAGTATGTTAAAAAATCTCTCGCTTATCTGGATGGCCGAGGTGCTTAGCGCCTCGGTCCGAAGAGCCGCGAGTTCCAATCCCGCCGGGGGCTTGTCAGTCCCTTGCTTTTCATATACGTAATTTTTCAAGGAAGGTCTTGTGAGTCTGCTGACCGATTGACCGAGGAGCCCACATGTGTGTCTAGTGTAAAAGGTTAATATGTGCCCCCAAGAGAGACATAGCGGATGGCCGAAATAGGCATCCCCTGAAGCTCTTGAAAGTCCCAGGAAGAAAGAGAGAAAAAACAATTAAGAAAGCTCTCAATAAGAATCGTTTACGGTCAATACCATTCACAATTGAGTTTGATCATTTTCTTACAGGTTTCTGTATTCCATTTTTTATATTTTTTTGAAACACCGCTCTTTCTGAAATTGGTAACTTTATGATAACTTTCTGAAAACGGTAACTACAGCAAAGTGATCATGCTAATTCCGATGTAACAAATAAATTAAAGACATGGAATCGTAAACTTCTGCGGCAGGAATCAATAGATATTCCCAGATCACGGCATTTCGTTCTGGGGAAGGTCGCAGTATGATAACCAAAATGTACACAAATTCGACTCGGTGTCTCCTGGACAGACAAGAAACGAGTGAATAACCTGTCTTCAATTCAGATTATGCGGGGCATAGCATAAAAATCGTAGCAGAATGTACTGCTACATGCATGTTTACCTCCTACAGACAGCCAAAATGTCCGCAGTTAAAATGATTACGTCGGGTTTTCGAGAAGTTGACTAAAAATTACCATACGATCGTTTTATCTTAGCTTTATCATCTTCCAATAATTAAAATAATTTTATCTTCATTTATTTGCAATATAACCACAATTGATTGCAGTGGAAAACTCTCAGTTACTGTGATTCATAAATAAATAAACATCCGCAGGCAAAAATTGGGGGATATTAAATTCTTTTACGAATTTGATAATCTTCATTATACTATGTAGGTATGTATATTTATTGCGGAGTTCTATCTAATGAGTTAAAATTCTACATTAGCACATAATATATTTTGTAAATAAGATTCTGCCCTGTATAATGAAACGTACCACATTCAAGATCAAAAAAGTAAGAAAAATATTTCTTTTTATCTTTTTAAAATTCAGTATTATACACACTTATTATGCTTTAAGGCATGAAAAAACAACACTAATTTGCTCCAAATAGATTAATAATAATACAAGATTTGATACAAAACACTGTTCATTACAAACGTTGCAATTTTCCAATTTCGCACTTATCCTTGAATTTTTCACGCAGTTAAGTTTAAGAGCAATCCTTCACACAGGAATTTTATTTTCGATGGTTGGCTTTTTACGCGAGTGAAAAAACGAGCAATGAAGCGCTTTTTGGAACAAATTTGGGCAAACACATTTCTCAGGCGGCCCAGACAAGCAATTCTCGATGTTATGTGTATCCTTCAAAAACTAGGGCTGAAACTGCTTCCTGTGGGAGGAAATTTGTAATGGAAAAAAATCGTGACAGTAACCGTCCGCCTCGCCTGTTCTGTTTTATCCTCGCACTCATGTCATGAACTAGTTCATTTACGAGCTTAACCAAAGCAGAGCTAGAATGTTAAAGCCTTTCCCGAACATTATTTCGGGAGAGGTTTTAACATTCTAGCTCTGCTTTAATAGTTTGTCACGTCATTACGTCTATAAAGAGCAAATAACCAAAAGAGACTTAATTGTTTCCGGCCGTGTGTCGTTCGATACACGTCGTAATGCCATCATTTAAGAATAAAACATAAGCAGAAGCAACATTTGTTAGTCCATTTTCGCTACAACTCATACTTGTCTCCCATCTTTAACTAACAACGATTTTTTATATTTCGATTGTTGAAGGACGGTGAACTGTTAATTCTTAACGGACTCCGTGCGTTCAGAGTTGTTTTGCGTTCCTCTGCGGTAAGGCGGTTTAACAGTACAATATTATAAAAATATTAAAGTTATACAATCTGTTCAACATTTGGTAAGTTTGCAAATTTTAAGTGAACAAATTTTGCATTTATTTACTTAACTTACTTTACTTAAAAATGCTGAGATGCATATTACTTTCACATTTCGCTAAGATACTGTAGGATTTTCCTTCATTGCTGTCCCAAAATCATTTACATTCTTACTATTATTTGAGGAAGATTCGAGTAAACGATTTCATTTCGAAATTGTTCATTTCGAAGAAACAAACTATTCTTTGCTACTTCCGGGCTCGCAATTAAAATTTTCTGCGCTGTACCAAGTTATACCTTCACGGCACTTTATTACGAACCTCAACCTTTGGAGTTTCCGCCATACTTCGAACGAATGATTTGATCGATTCGTGATGGATGATAATAATGTTGGATAGGGGGTGAGGGGCTCTTGCGCATGGTATCCGACTTCAGCCAATGACCTTCAGACACCAGTTTGCGTCACAATATTGGCGGGAATTTTAAATGCAGACAGACACCAAAATTATCACCTCGTTACAAGACATTGAAACATTTTTTTGAAGCATTTCTTTTAAATATTTCATCTTGTACACCTTCATCTTTAATTTTCGGTTGGTTACCTTTGAAATTTGTCACTTTGTTCCACTTTCAAAAATGTTTCTCAATACTTCTCGCTCTCCATGCAACATGGCGGCCAGTGTCTGGTCTGGCTCTTCAAAGGAAGTGTCCGTGATCTGGTCACGTGGTTCGTGACGCAAACTGTGCAGAATGTGCAGAACCAGGTAAAATCGGTGCACCGGAGGCACACATGTGAATGTTGGAGAAGATTTTGTCATTAGTTCAATGATAGAGGAATGGTGGAATTGGACGCCGGGAAAACGGGGGAAACCGAGTAAAACAGCCGAGAATTCCCTTTATCCACCACATTTTCGACCTAGACCGAGCGGGAGATGAACATGGCACCTGAAGATGGAATGCGAGCAGTCTAATCACTACGAAAGCAACAACAACGCGCCGATTCAAGTGCTAAATTAAACTCTCGGGAAGTTGGCCCGAAAAATATTTGCTCTAATTTTTGAACGGGGGTTGGTAAAAATTTTCTACAGAGTGAGCAAACATGGTCAAACGATAGACAAACGTATTCAGATGTAAATTAGACATTTTTTTTCGGGCTAACTTCACGGGAGTTCAAATTAAGTGTCAGCTGAAGCAGCCAGCTCAGCTTATGCTCTGTGGTGGTTATGAACTATCAGCTCTGCTGGTGGTTCACTCGGTGTGTGTCGGTGTTTTCCGGCATACATGTTTCGGAGAGTGATTTATTGATTATTTCGTGTTTTTCGAAAGAGCCAACTGCTCATACCATTTGTTCCGAAAGTATAGAGCGTGTTATGTACTCGAAGTGATATCCGGCTCGGAATGGTTGATTTAGTGACTCCGGGCACGTCACAGTAGCTGTCACTGGTCCCGTAAAAGCAGTGCACGTGTTTTCTAGGGAGATCGCGGTTACCTTCCTCCGCTGGATGGTGAGAACAAACACCAACCTACACGTCGGCTAGAGGAGATTTCCCCGACCAGATATCTCCCACCAGTAGGGCATCGCCTCAGCTGGGTAAAGCTCTAAGCTCCCGACTAATCTCCCGGCATGTGTGGTTGTATTGTGCATGGCAGTGCAAGTAAGGGGAGAGAAGAGGAAAAGGAAGAGGAGGAAAAATTGTTGCGCGGTCCGTGTCCTGGCTGTATTGCTCCGGCATTTACTTGGTGTTATTCGGAGAAACCACGGAAAAATACCGATTAGGGCAGCCGGTCGCTAGAATTCTCCTCCAGACAGCGACTGAATTCCACCTAAGTATGTTTAATGACGAAAATTCACCGCAGTCAGGGCTTGAACTCTAGGAACCCGACCAGAGACGTCGTTGGTTGAACAGTAATGTTGGCTCGGAGTTAAACTCAGCCGGTAATTTCACGTAGAATAACAGAGATTTGAAACACGGTACTCAGACGGAGAAACACATCACTGGTCACCCTAGCGGCATAGGAGAATTGAAGTGCCTTCGACCGCCTGACGCGAAGGTGGTACGAAATTGAAAACTCCCTGTATGTTTATTTCTTCACATATTTATTTTTAAACGAGTCGATGCTTCATTCCAAACAACAATTTTGTATTTTGAGATGTCACTGTGATATTCGAGTTCAACAACCTCGAAACCCCTTAACCGACTCATGCGGCTCAGCCAGCGTGAGCCAACCACAGCTCATATCACTGCAGTGCCTCTCAGCGGAAGATCCTATGGCCCACCGCACTTTCTTTGCTTCCTCTTCCTTGCCCTGTCCTCACCCCTCACTTATACACACTTACATTCACTACACTACCACACATACCGAGAAACCAGTAGGGGGCTTAGAGCCTGTCCCGGGTGGGGCGGTGCCTCGCTGGTGGAAGATACCTGGCGAGCAAAACTCCGCAAGCCGGCGGGTAAATCGGCACCGGATCTTGCCATACGAAGGAGGAAGATCACCGCCACCTCTCGCGATAAAAACATGCACTACACTTTCAGTACTAATGAAACCTTAGCAGTAGGAGCGTCCGAAATCACTAATCAATCTGACAACCATTCCTCCACCACAAATTCCACGTAGATCGAGTGGGCGATGCTCTTGGAACCTACAGCTGGAATGCGAGCGGTGCGCCCGTAGTGAAAGCGCCAACAGCGCGCCTATCAAATGGAGTGCCAGCTGAAGCGGCCAACTCAGATAATCGTCTCTGCGGGTGGTTCCCTCGATGTGACACTGTTTTGTTGCATACGATATGACTTTCGGAGCAGGATTGATTATTTCGTGCCTCCCTCAGACCTATATTGCTACAATTCCTCTCATATTTGCAATTATATGTCCACGTGTTGGTGTAATGGTAAATGCACCTACATACAATAGTATGAAGTATTGCGTAAGAGAAGCAACGGATATTTCTCTCAAAAATGTACGCGAGAGAAATATCGCTTCCCAAAATTATCTAAATGAGGGTCGCGACCGGAGCAGGCGCTCTGTTGCTTATCTTAACATTTATGAGAGGGCTCCCAAAACGCTAACATGGATTGCTAACATGTCAACGCTAACATGTCAACGCTAACATGGATTCAGATTGTGAATACGGCGATGTTTGGAAACTTATGAGACAGTGACTTCAAAAGGGCAACAGTCCTCAGACAGTAATGTCAGTTTATGGCGTCCAGGGCATGTAGAGTTCTGGCGGGGGTGGCATAATGGCCTCATAAATTTCCCTGTTTTCTAAATAAGGATCCTCTAGCGTTGATAACGGGCAGACAGCCCAGAGACTTAACTGTATTCACTTCACGCTGCTCTGCAGCTTTTCTTTTCAATTAAACTTATTTCATACTTCATCGGACTTGGTATCTGTACTTGAAACTTCGCTCACCACCACGCTCCTCCAGGGAACGTAGCTTCCCTGCGAACTCAACAATTTTTGCATCCTGTACTGGAAGCATTTGTAATTGCCTGTGTGACGTCGTGGGAATACACAATAATCACAGACACGAGCTTCAATGATAAATATGTACAGGTTTATTCACAACATGTACAGTAATAGTTTAAGTTACTCAGCTCTGGTAGATCTTTACTTCCCTGATCGCAGGAGCGATCCTTAAAAATGAATAACTGACTCGTGACCCGCGCCACTCCTCAGCGAGCCTCCCGCACACAGCAGACAGCTCCGGCGACCTCTGTCACCAGTGGATATAGTCCACAACGGCGTCCCAACACATGGTTTGCCGCACGAGCCAAACTCGGCTCCGCACCGCCCTGGGCGCAAGTTTGTGCATTCGCACGAGGGTTCCCACTCAGCTCAACAACCCCCCCCCCGCGCTCTGCGTTCGCTCTTATATAGCTACCACCCACGTGACCTGAAACGTCACTGGGTTTTGCACACGGCCCACACTGACCGCTTTGCCAGGCATTTTTGGACATCCATTTCCATGGATTCCAAGAATTTGTCACGCGGCACGCGGCAAAAATGCGCTGTCCGCACTTTGGGCATCCCTTTCCCTAGCTTTTAGGATTTCTCAGAATACCTCGACGTGTCACATCCTGCCTGGCCCCTGGCGTCTAATCCTCTGCCGCCGCCCTTTGTGGCGGTTGCTAACTGTAGTCCTACAATACGTTACACCTGCAATCACTGCTAGTAGTACAACACCTGCAGTGAAAGGCATTACATTGGGGCGTTTCGTCTCACGGCACGGCGGTTCGCGACTCAGCTTGCGCCGCCGGGCGTTCCTCTTTAAGGCGGTGCGGGGCGGGGGCGGGGCCTGCGGCGGAGGGGTGGGGCTCGTGGCCTCCGTCAGCCGCCCGCGCGCGCGTGGACGCGAATGAAATAGTGGGCGAGGGGCCGTCAAGGCGCCGACTGGGGCGCTGTAATCAGACCCTCCTTCCCGGTTGCTGGGGGCTCCGTCGCATCACACGCGGCGCTCGGTGCCGTCGCTCCGCTGGAAGGGATTCTTCGACCGATGCGTGTGCAAAAATTCTCTTTGTTGACGCTCGCTCCTCCTTTGTGTGGTTTTGTAAGAAAACGTGTCCCTTTTATGTGTCCCTCACACTGTGATACCCCGTCCCTCTATTCACTAATAACAAAATTACAAAAGAAATATCAGTAGTATAGAAAAAACTGAACCATGTAGTACAAATGAAAGAAAATAATCTGCTCACCATAGGTATTTTTTCCTCTTTTTAAGGACTTTACGTGTTTTTGATCGGTGTTCGGTGTTTTTGATTGATGTTCCCGGGTTCGTTAAATGGTGAAATGGTGATGGTGAAATTCGGCTTCGATCTACGCATCGACATGCGAGGGATTCCCCTTGCTGATTCGGCGACTCAATTTGATCTAGCTACACAGCTAGTATCGAAAATCCTTCATTGTCGGGGCTCGAACCCAGAATCTTTCAGTCAGAATCACTGCAGAATACAGCGGCACTGATGGTTTTGAGTTTAATCATCCGTTACTTTTCGTGCCTATTCTATCTCTATCTTCTTCTCATCGTCAAAGGACGCCCATGGTTTTGGAGTGTGCGAACATTTTTCAATTACTACTCTCTCCCGATCGTACACTTTTGTAATAAAGAGGCCAACCATATCTCCCTAATATCGAGTACATATTCCTTGAATATATTGAATACATAATGAATATGTTTTACGAGGTACTTTTTACGCACTGTGGTGTTTGTTTAGTGAATTCATTGTTTCCTTCACTTCATAACAAGTACTCCACGTTCTGGGTGCTGTACGTGTCCCGTAGGAAGTATGGAGCCAGAATACGCGATATGTATGAACCGAGAATGATTATATCAAAGTTTAAAAAAGATATTAATGAATATTGTACATTTAAGACACACATAATGCAACACACTTTCAAAAAGTGAACATTTGATACAATTTTTAAAATTGGAATAAAACAATGGCTGGGGTGAAACATACCCAGCATGTCGAACTGAATCATAAGAATGCTATACAAGGCACGAGAATGGCAAGTAAGTATAGAGCAGCGAGGGTCATAGAACTTGCTTCGTATGGACTGAAGGGATAAACCAGAAGAGCAATTCAGTAACTGAACGATCAAGTTGTCTGGGGTTAAGTGAACAGATATTTAAAAAACACTTGTGATTTTTTGACATATATCACTTCATTGAAATGACCCTTAAATACACTCCTTCCCCTCTGAAAAGTAATACACTCACGTTGGAGTTCAATGTAACAAAGTATCATTAAAAATGCAGTGTCTAAATTTGAAATGCTTTTCACATTTGGAAGAAGCGCTCCTTGCAGAAACGGTAAATTCACTTTCAAAGTATACGTTGCGAGTGAAATCGCGTTCACATCCATTCGCGATCCAACAAATACGTCCGTTAAAGACAAATATTTTAAAATCAGTAGAGGGCTGGTCCGGTCGCAATTCTGCGAAAAAATCTGGCAAACGCCACGGAAGTACAAGTTGTCAGAACGATATCAAACAGTTATTTGGCATAACTGAGCCATTTCATTAATTTATGAATAAGAAGAAGCCCCAAGGAAGATCCCCATTTCAAGATAGCAGTACCTTACCAAACGGGCCACGGACCGAGCGCGATCTTTCCTTCCTCTTCCTTATCCTATCCTCTCCCCTTACACACACACTGACATGCACAAGAGAGACTTGAGAGACAAGACATGCACAAGAGAGACAAGAGACACTTGAGAGACAAAACATTGTCTCTCAAGAAATTTTAGAAGAAATATATGAAAAGAGATTGTCGAGCCTGATGTCTAAGCAGATTAATTCAACGGGAATGAGAAGTTTATTTGGCAACATGTCGTTCATATCGTATCAAAGAACCCTAGATATGAACAGAGATATTATAATAATATAATCGCTCCTGTTAAAAGGCGTAAATATCGTTTTGTAAAAAACTCATAAAAATTTGTTTTACAAAACAAAATTTCTTTTTAAAAGAACGAGAATTTCTTAAATTATTTTTCTACATAGTTGTCAGCAATGTTCAGATATTTATCACAGCGGGAAACCAACTTTTCTATCAATCTTAAGATCAGACAAGATTAAGATAAGTAATCAAAGATCTTAAATCACTGTTATATATATATATATATATATATATATATATATATATATATATATATATATATACTAGACTTATTAAGAATGCTAAATTAAATTTATTTTACGTTATTTTCCGAAATTGACATACGAACGTATGGCAAAATTGGAATCGAATTTAACGTATCTGATTGTTCACAATTGTAGTAGTTAATGATTTCTAATGAGAAACCATTATCAAAATTATTTCCTTTCTAGCAAAAAGAAAAAGTTTTCCAGCTTACTCACCGGAATCAAGGACATATCTTAACGCTCACGTTTTCAAAAAAATTACATTCTCGAATTTAAACTATTTCTAAGGAAGCTGCAGCTCCTTGGGGACTTCTCTGGAGGACGGCGCATTATATTTCCTGCTTTTCACGCGTTGCGCTTCTCTACAAACTTCGCACAGAACTTGCTCATGCATGAAGTTGTAGCTCCAACGCCGTTTCTTGCGCCGCCGCGTGGCAGCGCGTGGCGATGGAGGCGGAAGGCGGGGGGCAAAGGCTGTTGAATTGATTGATTTTTTCGTGTTTCCGGGCGCGTCAACTACTGTGGTCATTAGTCCCGTTAGTGTAGTGCATGTTTGTTTTCGGGAGATGGCGGTAATCTTCCCCCACTGGATGGCGAGATCCGGCGCCGACCTACCGTCGGCTAGTGGGGTTTCCCCCTAACCAAGACTCTCCCACCAGCGGGGCACCGCCCCAGCCGGGACAAGCTCTAAGCTCCCGACCGGTCACCCGGAATATGTGGTAGTGTAGTGCATGTCAGTGTGTGTGTGTAAGGGGAGAGGATAGGACAAGGAAGAGGTAGGAAAGATCGCGCGCGGTCCGTGGCCCGTTTGGAAAGGTACTGCTCCGGCATTCGCCTGGTGTTGATCGGAGAAACCACGGAAAAC
The DNA here is from genome assembly GCA_011170035.1 of Teleogryllus occipitalis. Classification (NCBI taxonomy): domain Eukaryota; kingdom Metazoa; phylum Arthropoda; class Insecta; order Orthoptera; family Gryllidae; genus Teleogryllus; species Teleogryllus occipitalis. Next base: position 68,692 of record BLKR01005057.1, on the reverse strand, counting down.
TACCGATCAGAGCAGCCGGCTGCTAGAATTCTCCTCCAGACAGCGACTGAATTTGACCTAGCTGAAAGGCTAGTGTCGAAAATCCTACCGCCGTCAGGACTCGAACCTAGGACCTCCCGGTCAGAGGCGCTGCAGTGACATCAGTTGGTGCACTGAGCTACCGCTCCCGGTGCGAAGGCTGTTGAATGCGGAGCGCGCGTGCACGGGCACGTGCGCGTGTCGCGGGCAGGCGCGGGCCCCGGGGGTAATTACCTAATTAGCTGCACGCGGAACGGAGCGGCGAGCTCGACCGGCCGTGCGCTAGACGTCCAGACACAACCGTACAAAAAACGCCCTACCGCGGTCGCATCTCGCGGTGAAGTGAGTCAGCATTCGGGTTTCTGGCGGCGACAACTTGTTTGGTCGTACCGGGAGAGGTAGCTCAAGGCATCAACTGATGTCCCTGCAGTGACTCTGACTAGGTCATAGGATTCCACTGCTGACGGTGGTAGAATGGTCGACACTAGCTAGAGAGCTGGGTCAAATTCAGTCACCATCTCGAGGAGAATTCTAGAGGCCGGTTGCTTTGATCGGTGGTTTCCCGTGGTTTTTCTGATCAACACCAGGTGAATGCCGGAGCAGTTCCTGAAGAAACGGGCCACGGACCGCGTGAAATCATTCCTTCCACTTCCTTGTTGTCTCCTCGACCCTTGTACACACTTACACATACATGCACTTCATTACCACACATGTCGGAATACTAGTCGGGACGTTAGAGGTTGCTGCCGCTGGGGCCGTGCCACCACCTTCTACAGTCTACAAATCCTGCTCACTGGTACGTGACGTCACTAATACGGCGTCGTAGGTAGTCACGAGGCTAGATTGGGCGCAACCATGTTGTTTTCAGTTTAATTCTCCTGGTTTATTTATTTAATTCTCCATATTTACGGAACATTTCGGAGTGTATTTACGTACGTGTATTCTACTGTCGCTTCGATTTGCCTTTTAGATATGTAGTTCCGAGGTGTCGAGGAAACTCCGACGAAGCCTCGAAAGTACAAGGTACAAGTTTGGTTTTCCAAAAAATCCTGCTAGGGAGAAGAAATTGACTGCTGTTATTCACAGAGATTTTCTTTTCAATCCTTGAACGTAAGGCTATGGTTCATATGTACGTATAGAACCTACATTTATTACACAATTGCAGAGCAGAAATTTTATGTAAGTTGGTAAAGGTTTTCGAATTATTTACTAATACTGCTAATGTTCTATCATGGAACTAGATTGTTTGCGATTATATCTTACAATACTTCCTTATAGTATGATGCTCAACTTACGACCATTTTCTATATTCTGTTAATTGAATAGCAGTAGTAAAAACTTAAAGTAGTAGTTAATAATAGAATAGTAGCACTTCAGTTATAGCACTCCATTTTATATTCAGTTATATGTAAGAAATTCATTACCTCAATATTTATCTTAAAGAGATTGTGACGTGTATGAATAAGTTTCTAAAACAATACAGTAATGTATGTCAAAAGAACTACTTTAGTTAAGCATCGAAACAAAAGTCTCAGTGGTGCATGAACCAATTTCAAATTAAAAAACAAATTATCTTTGTAAAATTGGTTTAAATGAGAAAATTAAATTCTACATATATATTTGATATTATAGAATAACCGCTGTTCAATTTTAGTTTACCTCTCATACAACCTGATTATTATTATTATTATTATTATTATTATTATTATTATTATTATTATTATTATTATTATTATATTAAATATATTAATGTTTTTCTTGTTTCAGGTATGCCATCATCATTTCCATGAAAATGACTTTATCTGGGACATTATATGTTATTCTTAAACATTTTTGAAAAAAGGAAAATGAAGATTATCAAACAAATTACAGAAAATTGAATATTTTCCAGTAAATGCATCAGTGATGTATTGTAAATAAATACGTTTAATGTATTGTAAAGTAATATGTTGAATAAAAAGCATGTTCTTAAAACAACATTTTTAATCATGCATTCATATATTCTATTAAAACAAGAGTAAAAAATTAGTTTCCTGGCATATGCATTGAATAAAATGTGAGAGAGTGGGAATTCTTCAAAGGTCACCATTCGGAAAAATGTTTGTTGGGCCACTATCTTAAAGTGTTTGAGAGAGAAGTAGTTGATGGCGCTTTGTGGTCATTCAGTAAATGATGTAGTCAAACATTTAAGCTGGAAAGCTATAAATATTATTTTTTAGTTTTAAAAAGAAAATTATAGATTATCAAACAAATCGCATAAAGTTGAATATTTTCTAGTAAAAGCTTGCTCACGAAACAGTGAGCAGGCTTTGTAACTCTAGGTGGTGGCGGCCGTGCACCGCTGGTGGGAGAATCCTGGTGGGAGAACCCTGTCTCGCTAGCCGACAGGTGGGTCGGCGCCGGATCTCACCATTCAACGGGGAAAGATTATCACTCCATCTATCCATCAATCAATTCTTTGGTCGTGGTGGCCACATCTGAAGGACGAGTCTGTCCCAGCCGGTGGGGAGATCTCGGGAAACCATCATCTGCCTTGATTGATTAGTGTTTCCAGGCGCGTCAATTGTTATGGTCGCTATACCGTTTGGCCGCTTCTCTCCAAAATTGATATTCGTCAATCGATCTGGCTGATGAAACGGTCCTTTAAATTTGAAACCGATATTTTAATTTTGGGGTGTACTTTATATGAAGCCCCTGGGACATTCTCAAACTTTTAAAAAAAGTGGCAGCATCGTTTTTGACAAAATTGTGTTGTTGGATAGTGTAAATGACATTTAAGAGAATGGTCTATGTCAAAATTTTTGCGGCGTTTTCTTACAACTACAAATATGAAGATAAAGATTTTCCCCTTTAATGAAATCCTTTCATTAAAAATATATTTTGAAATAAGTTCATGAACAATTTTTTAAAATTTAAGTATTTTTCGCGTAATTGTGCTTGAATAGATGGGCGAGGACGTTCGTACTGTTTTAGCACAACCACGTTTGAAATAAAGTAGGTGAAGTCAGTGAGTGTGAGTTATTGCACCTCATACTCACATGACCTCAGCTTGAACCAGTGATTCTACTCCCAAAAGGTCGAACCGAAAGTAAAATTTTGTAAAGCGTGATAAACATTGTTTCAATGCATGTATAGACTATAGTTGATTAAAATTAATGGGAAGTACAACATGCAGTTTAACACAAGCTTTTGGTTACATGTACACCAGATGTTTCATGAGATTTATACAAGGTCGAAATGTAAACGACTATTGTTTCGCTTTCCAATACATGCATTAAATATAAAAAAAACTTGTAGTGCTACAGAATAGCACAGACTTTCTCGTAGTAATGTTTTCTAATTTCCTTGATGTAGAATGGCTTTACGGTCTTGCTCCATCCTCTTACCAGCTGTCATCTACCGCCGCCCAAAATATATTTTCTTAAATTTTCGCTATTTTTTGTTTCCTTATAGTATAATTAGTTTAAGAATATTAAAGAAGAGAAATACCTCGTCATAAATGGCAATTTTCATTGAGAAATTTGGAGACGATTCTAAGAACATGGGATTTAAGCGTTACTGTAAATACGAAATTGGAAGCTCTTTTTCACAGGAATCTATTGAGTTTTAAAACAACTTTATTTGAAGTCATTGGAAGCACATCCACTCACAAATGCAATAATGTATACAAATCGATGAAAATGTATATATTAACGACGTGAGGGATATTTAAAAAAAATAGTTTGTGTATTTTTTGAAACACAAAAGAATACACCAAAACGAACTTTACGTCATATTACACAGGGCAATAAGCACTATCCGTTGGAAGATTTTGACCAAAATATTTGGAGCCATTTTCGAGAAAATGACGTTTGAGCGTTTCTGAAAATACGGAATTGGAAACTCATTTTAAAATAAAACTATTGACCATAATAAAACCACTATTTACGGATAACAAATTTCATTTGAAGGAAAATCTCTGTCTTCAATTATACAAGTAGCAAGACGCCGAGAAAACTTCAAGCTCTTGCAATTTTCAAAAACGCAGATTGTAAATCGGTCCTATGCCACATTTATAAGTGCGTATTTTACTCCATTCTTACAAGAAAGGGTACCCCCGGATAAGGAAGTAAAAAGTTCCCCTAAACCAAATGACGTATGAGTGATTGCATTATAATTCTAGCATAAAAATAATATTTTTGAAAGGTTTCTTAGCCACCATCCCACCACCCACACCCCTCTACAGCCAAAAACGTGTAAAACTATCGTCTTTCTTAGCGTATAATATACGTATGCAAAGGATTAGAAAGATTTAAAAAATGATAATTTGTAACTAAATTCCAAAATCAAAATTTTATTGGATGCTACAACAATGTATACAAATGTATAATAGACACTAAAATAAATGCATAGAACTGTTGCAATCATTTTCAAAGAGAATTTAAAGTCAAGGTGATTTAAAGGCGGGAAAATTGTTTTTAATTTTTAACTGCAGCCCAGCGCTCAAAAAACTCTGAAAAACATTCATAGCAATTCGCGTTTTAAGAGGAACGTTTGAGATTTTTTCCGAGCCTGTTCCATGATTCTTAGATAAAATAAAAAATATTTTTTATTTTTTTCAAAAATATATTTTGTGTCTGAATTTGGATCTGAGAAAATATCAAAAAATATTTTTCCGATAGTATAAATTGTTTTCTTATTTATCATATTTTTTCAGTCAGATAAAATTGTTAAGTTGTCGAAAAAATTAAAATTAAAAAAACGTTTTTGACTGTAGAGGGGTGTGAGTGGAGGGACGGGGGCTAAGAAACCTTTCAAATATATTATTTTTATGTTAGAATAATAATGTTACCACTCATACGTCATTTGGTTTAAGGGAACTTTTTACCATCTTATCCGGGGGTATCTTTTAAAGAAAACATTTAAAGCCGTTTTTGAGGAAATTTTGAAAATGTCCCAGAGGCTTCATGTAAAGTACCCCAAATTTTAAAGAATGTTCTTCAAATTTTCAAAGCTTCAACTAAAGCCAGATGGACATGGGTTTCTTCAATCCGAAAAAAAACCTGCGCATGGTTAGGGCGCTAGTTGTGTTTACAGGTGGGCGGCCAGACAGGTAGAAAGGCAGACAGACAGAAAGGCAAACGAAAAGACAGACAGGCAGAAAGTCAGACAGACAGAAAAACAGACACACAAAAACAGACAGAAATACAAACAGGAAGACAGATAGAAAGACAGACAGACTGTCATTTTGAAGAAAAAACTTTTTTTTGGTATCATGGGACCCCAAAACGTTTATTTCGGTTGAAACCTCGAAATCGATTTTCGCAACATTACATAACTTTCTCTATACTACGTATATTACTCCGTATATACGTATGTATATGAGAAAGTTAAAAAAGCGCACGGAAATGCTAACGTTAGTAGCTTTTCCTCCGTGATGGACTCGTCGGGGCTGTCTGTCTAAATGGACTGGATGCGGTGTGCTTGTTCAGCAAGCGCGCGGAGCCCTAGGGGGTTGGCGGCGGACGGAGGGTGGTGGAGGCGGCGCGACCGAAGCCGCAGCAGCAGAACCAGCAACAGTGAGGCTGTGGTGTTTGCTTAATGCATACGCTGATACATGCTCTCAGGTTTCCGGCCTACTTGTCCACCCGCCCACCCGCTCGCCTATCCACCGGAACATTTCCCATTTCCTGCATGGAGACAAGTGCTTAGTTCATACTCGTACAATTAATCACGTAGTATAGGAAGTAACTTAATCGTAGTATAGTTTAACTATACTACGATTGAGTTACTAACGTCAGCATTTCCGTGCGCTTTTTTAATTTTTACATTTTGGAAGAACAAAGTGCTTAGTCGCCGGCTTGGATAGTCGAGATCGCAAACGCTGTAGGACCGAAGCTGCCTCGGCGACGACCGGTAGAAGTGGCTCAGTGCATCAACTGATGTCACTGCAGTCCCTCTGGCCGGGAGGCCCTAGATTCGAGTCCCGCCGGTGGAAGGATTTCTGACACTAGCTTCACAGCTAGGTCGAATTCAGCCGCTGTCTGGAGAATTCTAGCAGCCGGCTGCTCCCGACATTTGTGTTAGTGTAGTGCATGTTAGTGGTTAGTGTAATAGGTAAGGATAGGACAAGGAAGAGGAAGGAAAGATTGTGCGCGGTCCGGGGCCCGTTTGTTAGGATACTGCTACGGCATTCGCCTGGCGTTGATCGGAGAAATCAGGGAAAACTATCGATCAGAGCAGCCGGTCGCTAGAATTCTCCTCCAGGCAGCGACAGAATTCGACCTAGCTATCTACTTAGTGTCGAAAATCCTGCCACGGTCGGGACTTGAACCCTAGGACCTGCCGGTGAGAGAGACTGCAGTGAAATCAGTCAATAGAATAGAATATATATTTTGATACTTAGGAATATATGGAATACTTCCGGTGGTAGCGTTGTCTAAGCAATTACTACAAATACACAAAACAAACATCAAATAACATAAAACATTTACATATTGATAAATACAATTTTACAAAATTAATGTTTTGACCCTATTTATTTAGTCTAATTTTAAAATGTTTGACTTTCTGAGGGAAAGTCTCCAGCACTGCTGCAGGTAATTCGTTCCAATTTTTTATCGTTCAGTTCACAAATGAGAATTTACCTACATCGGTACTCTGTTTTCTTTGCCGAATTTTGAAGCCATGATCCTTCCGCGCGACGTAAGTTCGTTTTGATAGTTTTGCCCGTACTTCATCCAACAGACGATCCCCTCTTATAGATTTGATTAATGCACAAAGACGCGACTTCTCTCTGCGTTTTTCCAAAGGTTCCCACGATATAAATTCAGAATTTGAACGTCCTCTCCTAATAAATTTTGCGGCATATTTTTGGACTTTTTCGAGAGATTTTATTTGCCCTAAACGATAAGGGTCCCAACACATGGAGCCAAATTCTAATATCAGACGTCCTAGAGACATGAACCCTAATTACCTTGATTTTCCACTTCCTTTCCTAAATGCTCTAATTATAAAGTGTAATGCCTTCCACGCCTTTTTCACTACATAATTTACGCGTTCTGCCCAACCCAGATCCTCATTTAGTACAATTCCCAAATATTTATAGCATTTAGCCCTCGGAATATCCTGATTTCCTAATTTATATATGATATTGTCTGTCTTTGAAGTACGCGCGAATCTGATGAACTTGCACTTACTGGGCTTTAATTTCATTTATGGTAGCCCATGATTCTAGCTTATCTAAACCAGCCTGCAATATTTCTGTATCACTTGTGTTCTTAATTTCCCGATAAATTATACAATCATCTGCAAAAAGACGTATTTTTGATTCAATTCCCTGCCAAATATCATTAATATACGCTATAAATAACAACGGACCTAGGACACTTCCTTGTGGCACTCCGGACGTTACTTCTGCCTTCGAAGAAAAATTTGACCCGATTCGCACCCGTTGAGTACGCGAGCTGAGAAATTCTCGAATCCAGAGAGCAATTCTTCTATGTCAAGCTTACTAATATTTTGTATTATTTAATCATGGGGAACGAGGTCGAGCGCTTTGGTGAAATCTACAATATTTGCATGAACAATAGAACCTTCATCGAGAGAATCAGCAATGTCCTGACTGACAGTGACTACCTGACTCTCGCATAAATATCCTTTTCTAAAACCGTGTTGCCCTTCGTAAATGATATTATTCATATCCCAAATTCCGCGTAAGTATTCTGCCTCTAAATGTTCCATTTGCTTACACACTACAGACGTTAGACTTGCGATAATTTTCGACATTTTGACGCGAGCCTCCTTTGAAAATTGGGACAACTATGTTATCTTTCCAATCTCGAGGAATACATGAATTATTCAGTGATATCTCGAAAAGCCTTAATAGGTACGATAAGATAGCTTCTCCTCCTAATTTGAGAATTTCCCCCGAAATTCCGTCCGGTCCTGTTGATTTACTATTACCTATTTTGGCAATTCTTTTTCTAAGTGCTCTCGGATTTAGTACAAAATTTTCTCCTTCGCATTCGTTTACGGTGATTCTTTTATCTGTAAAAACTGACGCGAAAAATTGGTTAAATATATTTTCTTTTTGTATCTTGTCTACCACTAAGTTATTAATACCGTTTCTTAACGACGGGATGTTTTTGCGATTTCCCTTGCGCATTCGTACGTATTTAAAAATTTTCGCCAACTTTTATTTTCATCAGTAAGGATCGTTTCCAAATACCCTTCCTGTGCTAATACTTTCGCCTCCAATAGTTCTCTCGTTAGTTTCTTAAATATCTCATAATGTTGATCACTGATTTTTCTTTTCCCATATGCCCGCCTCGCTTTGCTTTTTAACTTTCGTATCCTATTATTATAATATTCTGGATCGGGATTCCTTGTTATGATTTTATACGGTACATAGAGATCGATACACTTATTAATGATTTTCATAAAATTATTCCAAACCTCCTTTACAGAACTACCAATTCCCGCCCATGTGGAATGATTATGGACTAAATACTTTTGTAAATTGGCCACGTCCGCCTTACAGTACAAGTAAATCTTCTTACGCTCAATTCAATGAGGTGTACAGTTTCCTTTCACTTTTAGACACACAGCCGAGTAGTAACTTATACCTGGAACTACGTCACAACTCGTAACGGATCTCTCCGGACGCGTTAAAAATATGTCTAAAATGGCATTATCTCTTGTTGGCTGTTTTACTACCTGCACTAGGTTATTTGTCCAAACTAGCTCGTTTCCTATCGCCTGCGCCCCTCTCCCCTGCGTCACTTCACCATCCCACTGAATTTGGGATACATTTAGATCTCCGCCGATAATTAACTGTCTGTTCTCCTTCATACCAACGCGCGTTCTTTCTACGAATTGCTGCAAGATATTCATATTTTACCCTGGAGGTCGATACATTTCAATTATTTCCCATGTATCTCGATCTTTTTTACCCTAAACTTCCACTGCAATCATTTCACACTCTAGATTAGACCACAATTCTACGGACTTAAAGCATTTTTTTACGCAAATAAACACCCCCCCCCCACCGCGACTACCCTGATCTCTTCTAAACACTACGTAATCTCCCCTAAATATCTCCGCATTTGAGATATCCACACTAAGCCATGATTCCGTTCCAATAATAATATCGGCGTTGTATATTTCCACAAGATTCCAAAAGTTTAAACATTCATTAACAATGCTTCTACAGTTTACCTGCAGCAATACCAGAGATTTACCCACATCCATCGCTTTTAATGCCCTGCGCTACCTCACCCGGTCCCTCAGACCATCTGCTTGCCCGTTCACCCAACCACCCACCCATCCAATCATCTACTCTTCTTCCCACCCATTCACTCATCCACTCCCGTTCTCTCCCTCCCTACTTTTCTCCCCCCCCCGCGCCAGCCTGTCCATTCTCACGCCAACTAGCCCGGTGTTCATTTCGGGCGACTGCCATTATTCCGGAAACATTGCAGCGTTGGGCTGATTGAGAGCCCATGTAATGCACATCGGCAGGCGAGCGCGGCGCGCGACCGCTCAACCGAAAAGGAAGCACGTGGTGGACGTGTCCTATCCCACTCTCACTGCCAAAGAGAGCTTTTGGACTCACAGGACACATCCTGATTGCATCCCGCCGTCAAGGTTAGTTGGTGATTGGGGGCGCGTCAATTGCCGAGGACATTAGCCCCGTAAGTGTAGTTCATGTTTTCCCTCTAGCGGTGGCGGTGATCTACCCCGCTGAATGGCGAGATCGGGCGCCGACCTACCGTCGGCTAGTGGGGTTTCCCCCTAACCAGGTATCTTCCACCAGGGCACCGCCCTCGCCGGGGCAAACTCTAAGCACCGGACCGGTCTTCCGGCAGGTGTGGTAGTGTAGTGCATGTTAGTGTGTGGGTAAGGGGTGAGGATAGAACAAGGAAGGATCGCGCGTAGTTCGTGGCCCGTTTGTTAGGGTACTGCTCCGGCATTCGCCTGGTGTTGATCGGAGAAAGCACAAAAAAACACCGATCAGAGCAGTCAGACGCCAGCAGAGAAGTTCTCCTCCAGACAGCGACTGAATTCAACCCAGCTGACAAGCTAGGGTCGAAAATCTTTACACTGTCTGGACTCGAACCTAGGACATCCAGGTCAGAGGCACTTCTGTGACTGATGCACTGAGCCACCTCTCCCGGTATCCCGCAGAAACTTTTTCCTAAAAAATTTGTTTTTGTCTTTCCAAAAACACATAGCCCGATTGCATCGTGTTCGGTTTTCCTCGTGAGGATGAGGTTTCTCACGCCTATGTTTTAGTACTTCTATGATCGCTCTTTGCACAAAAGCTCCTTTTAACACTGGTCATTTGGTCTCATTCTTGTTTTGTACTGGTCAGATAGAGAAAGGAAAGTTTGTTATTTTGAAATTCAACAGCATTGTATATTCTTAATTTACTGAAACTGATTTCTATAAAACTATTCTATTTTTATAAAACTTGGACTGCTGCAGGGAGGAGAAACAATAATATGGTCTTCTCTTAAAATAACCAGAATAAAGTATTTACTAGCACACCCACGCGAGATCCTACGCATGTTGAACTCTATCATCTTACCTATTTTTTTGTTTTCATATTATGTCCATAGCATATTGTTTAATTGAAAATATTTTTATCCTTCGCCACTTGTTCTACGATTCCTTGCAATTGTACTAACTGCAGGTATTTTAACAGAACAGTATAATACACCCTTGTTAATACAAACAATTCTTATTAAACTTTACTATCGAACAGATAGGTACATCCATTCAATTCTACATAAAACTAGGGACTTCTGCAAAGAGGAGAGTCAAAGAAGTCATGGTCTTCCCTTAAAACATGAAGAATTAAAGAATATATTTTGCTTAAATAACATACATCGTTCTGATAATTCTGCCACTCACATCTATATTCGAGGTTTTCTCTCGATTCCTGCGACATTTATTTACGTTACTCATGAATGGAAACTTAACTAAATTGTTTCCTCCCTCCCCCTCCTGAAACACAATCTGGATGCAATCGAGCCCTGCCTTCTCAGTTAGGCAAATATAATTATCTAAGAAGTGATAGGAATAGCAAAATATGAGTTTTTGAGGGATAGGAATGGCAAAAAAAGATATTTTCAAAACATGGATATTGTCGAGCAGAAACATCGATATTATAACATCGATGTTTTCTTCAGATCAGTTCAGAGATTTATGCAGAAACATCCATGGTTTCAAAAAATAATTATCGTGATATAAATAAAATTTCCAGAATCTATTTTATTTGTGGATTACTCGCAGTCAAGAGCCATTGGCAACCATTGTCGATCCTCAGGCGGCACGAAACCATTTGCTATTCGCAACCTTTCTTCAGTGTTGTTGCCTTTTGATTATCTTGTACGTGTTAATTTCATTACACTGCGATTTGAACTTTGACTATGTAGAACATTGATTAGAAAATTAAGATGACTGTCAAATTCAAGGCGGAATATACTTTAAACTAATATTGACGTTTTATGAATAACATTAGAACCAAGACATGTTCCTTCGAAATGTTTCATCATATTTAAAACATCAATGTTTTCATCTACATCAAAAACCTTTTGGTGATGTATTATATATCGATGATTTGCTAAACTTTGCCATCACTAGTGAGGCAATCCTGATCGTAGGATCGGGACTTGCCAACGTCGCCTAGTTTCAATTATTTCTTTGAAATAGTTTCCAACATTCTAAGATAGAAAGTTGGGCCTATTGCCTGAAAACTCATTATTTTCAAATATTTCAATTTTTTAAAATACCGATTCATTAACGATTATTATCAGCTCTTAACCATCATTATATACAAATACATGACCACAAAATTAGTGAGAGGTGTCAACGAAACTTTGCACTCATATATACTATACCTATACAACTTCTACTCACTCAACTAGCACTCACGATTGCACAGTAACACGTCTACATAATCTCCATGAATTTCTTAATTCTTAAAATAGAGTCCAAGGTAATATCATGAGTGCTATGGAGTGTTTCTAATTTCCAAAGAGTGTGTGGTATTGAGTGGATTTTTCACGAATGACAATCAATTTAGAAGTACTTTTAGAGTCAACAGAACTTAAGTTAATATTAAAATCAACACTGACTCCCACGCGTTACCAACTATCAGTCATGTATTTAAAACAGCTGCACGTTCCGGCGATGAAACAGAGGGATAACCATGGAGCTATGAATATAGGGTGATGGTATGTCATCTCCGTCACGATCTTGAAGCCACCTCCACCATATTGGCTGCATAGACAATCTGCGTGTGAGTGCTCTGTGGCTTGTAGCTATGCTCGGGTTCAGTTGCGTTGTTTGGCATGGTTTTTAATATTTAAAAGCCTTGTTCAGAAAAGCTAGGTTTTCGTAACAAATTGCTATGGTTACTTGTGTGGCTAACGGCCGTACAATTCGTACGGGAAAAATGGAAATCACTTTCCACAAGTAAATAGCCTTTCCATGTAATTTGGAATATTTAGTAACTTTTTAAGTTATTCGTTAATTTTTTCTTAAAGATATCCTGCAGATCCAAAGAGGAGAGTATTGTGGATTAGAGCTGTACGAAGAGATAATTGGCAGTCTAGAAATTACAGCAGGTTATGTTCGGCTCATTTCCAAGAACATGATTTGATAGAACTTGTTTATCGTGTGTACGCTTGCGGGAATTCGCAGTTTCATCAAAATGTCCAGCTTTTCCAACACATCTAAGAGGGATAAGAAGAAGTAAGAGAAGAATTTGGTTTGACAGACGTGTTTTGGACCCACCAATATGGCGGACTGGCGTCACAAGCTGAACGAGGTTGTTAACGGCATCTCCATGTATTCATAGCTCCAAGAGGATAACACTAAGTGAGTAAAATATCTCTGATTCGTCGAGACGGATGAATTTCTTAAACCTCGTTATGAGATAATCCATGTACGAAATAATCTCAGCAAATATAAAACAATTTAGAAGTGCTCCTTTAAAAACCTCCTCATTGCGAGCGGTTTCCGCGTGGTTAAGAGTAGGGTCAATTGTGAGGCGGTCGAAACTGGGTTACTCCACTTCCTCTTTTCCATTTATAGCACGCACTTGTAAGGGGAAGGGTATTGAGCGGTGCGTGAGGCTAAGGAAAGACTGCGTCTGAGGGGCGGGGTACTTCCGGTTCGAAACCGAGCGAGCAGCCCCCCCCCCCCCTATTTTCCGCTGCCCCTCTCACGACATACGTTGGCCTCTTCCGATCCAACCGACAAAGGAATTCAAAAGGTGACGACTGTATTTGGGTTTTCGTAACGTGGCGCGTGAGGGACTTGTCTTCACGATGGAATCTGTCGCGGTTTTTCGCGTCATTTTCTGTCGTGTCGCTTGATCGCACTACTTAATACGGTTGCGATCATGCGACATCTGGCGGCACGACAGAGAATGACGTGAAAAGTCGTGCCATATTCCATCGTTAAGACAAGTCCCTCACGCGCCACGTTACGAAAACCCAAGTATACCTTGTTAATCGCATGGAAATGTCGCTATCCCAAAGGGGGAAAGGGACATAAATAAAAAATTGACATAAATAAAAAATTACTAAATTTAATATGTGAATTTGAAATATAATTATTCAAAGATGATCTACCACGTATTGTAAACGTTAGAAATAGAAGTATAGGAATCTGTGGTACTTAGAGATAGATGTACTTAGGGAAAAAAGGAGAAATCTTGTTTTCTAGGAGTCTGAGAGAAATTTCAGATTGTTATATTCCCTATGCTGCTATTGCCATTTGTGTTTATTCAAGAAAACGATTTTGTAGTGTGAGCTGCTATCGTGACTGTATGAGAGTTTAATGTATTTCACAAGTGAAGAGTAAAAAATTCTGTATTTCTCTTCCCTCAATTTCGTAATATTACTTTACGAAAATTGAAGTAGACCTACACTTATACTTGGGTTTTCTAACGTGGCGGCTGAGGGTAGTATCTCCAAGATGGAATTTGGCACTACTTTTTGAGTCATTCTCTGTTCTGCCGCTAGATGTTGCATAATCGCGACCGCATCAAGCAGTGCTGCAGATCAAGCGACTCTAGCGGCAGGACTGAGAATGACTAAAAAGTCGTGCAGAATTCCATTTTCGAGATACTACCCTCAGCCGGCACTTTAGAAAAACCTAAGTATACTAGCATATAATGTAGTGAATTCAAAGTGCATACTTCTTTCGTAACCTACAATTAACGGAAGCGGTGTTCATTCATGATTGTAGATTGTTGTACGTAGGGAGAGTGACTGTTAATGTAACCTGGGTGCATAAGTGTAGTATTAAATTGAATTCAATTGGTTTCAGAATGTTATCTGGCCACGTGACGAAGCAAAGGATACAACAAACGGCCTCAACCATCAGCAGAAACAATTAATAGTGCGGGTTTGACTGTTGTTAAAGATCGTACATCACTTCTTTGTTCAGTAATAGTTCAGTTATATAAAAGGATGAATCTGAAAACTTATAGTGCAATATTAAAAAAAAAGAGCACATATAACGATTCACTCATTGAAAATTTATGAAGGTTCTGCAACAAGAGGTTGACGTGGAGGACATGAAAGTTAAGCAGACGTGAAGGACATAAAACATCACCAAAATGATCAATAAAATGCTCTTAAAATCGTTTTAAAATGCCATAAAAGTAAAGAACAATTATGTAAAAAAATTGATGAATACAGTCCAGGTGAACAACTCAAGCTGCTAGATGTGTTACTGATGTAATCGAGGCTTCTTCCCTTCGTTCCAGTGACTCAGCTTGCTAACTTTGGGTTTGGTCTGTTCTTTACCACGATTTCTCTGTCTCGACCGATCAGACAATGGCGCTGATAGGCGTCATATGAACCTTAGATTACATACAACGGCTGACATGACAATTGAATAGGCAACTCAGAACAAAGAAATCGAATAGGCTACACAGAAATTGTGTGGGGAACATTTGTTGAATCTCGTAAATATTATTTGAAGCGGTGCAATTAAAGTAGTGCCATTAAAGTAATATTAAAATCGATGAAATCAGCGACAAATGCTTTAAAATGACGGAAAATATAAAAAAAAGAGTTATTAGAGGAAATGACTAAAAATGCAAAAAAAAAAAAATTAAAATGAGTATTTGTCTTTTGTGACAACATGAAATTAATGTATATACTAAAAGGCATTGTTCTAAAGTGAAAAAAGAAAAAAAATGACATTTCATTACTTCCTGCCCATTAGTCATAACACAATTAGCATACTACTGTATGCTATGAGAGTTACACTTGTTTATATTTCCCTTTCAAGGGATCTGGGCGTGAAACAATACAGATTAAATTATTAAGGTTCGGTTGACTTCACAGCAGTAAAATTCTGTTTAGTATCGAGAGTGTTGTTCATGTCTTGTTCTTAGTGGCAATCTTTGCTTTAAAATTAATACTCTTGGAAATTGTGAGCTTTCAATATATTTGTATATTGATACCATTAGCTTATATGAGTAGTTCATAATACGTCTCGTAAGTGTGTAGATTGTGTGAAATAACCGCATAAATACTCCGTAAAAGAGGTATGAATGGCGAGTCAATGATTAATGAAAGACTAGTTGTTCGTGTACTGAAGCCCAAGAGCTATGGGAGAAGGTCGTGATCACCATGACTAAGAAGAAACCAGCGCTTCCAGAGACGTTCTTTTTTTGTTGTTTTTTTTCATTTATTTGCCATAGATGGTGAATACATAGCTCAGTTGAGATAACTCTACATATGTATGATGACTTAATACTAACTTAAATTTAAACTTAAAACTAATACAAGGGTTGAGGTTACCCATGGGGCTCCTCTAGTCGGGATCTATATCAGAGAATTTTTTTAGAAAGATGTGGAATGGAAACTTATTTTGTATTCGGGTTCTATGTGATGGGTTTCTGCCGAGTCTGTGAACTGCTAATGAAGGGATTTGGGATATGTTTGAGAAGAAGTTGGTGGCTAGATATGTGATGTGACGGTCTATTGTCTCTAGGTCGAATTCGTTATGTAACTGTTTGTTGGTGACATACCAGGGAGCGTTTGAGATAATTCTGAGGAATTGGTTTTGTATCCATATAATTAATACAGTAAAATGGTGATCTGAGATCTAGATAACCACTGGATGGATTCGTATGATCAAGGTGTTTATCGGTGTAAAAAAATATGCTATTCCCGCCATTGTAATCAGTTTTGCATTTTTGTAATTCTTAAAAAGTTATTTACAAAAAAATAATTAAAACAATAACACAACGTCCTGCGCAAAATATGAGTTGGGGAACCTGCGGCATATCTATATTATAACCCCATGTCTCCGAGCGCATGGCCAAATATAAACAAATTGAACAATGAAAGTTGTGAATATAAAAAAAAAGTTTACTGAGTTACAGACTAACAACAAAGTGTAATAAGGTATTCACAAAAAAATAACTGTAACAAGAACTCAACGTTCTTCGCAAAATTTGAGTTGACGAACCTGTAACTGCTGAAAGCGAATTTTGAAACCACGTATGCGTGCACCAATACATTTATCTGGGTGCAGCATGCGGTTCGGTGCGGTTCAACAGCCAATTTAGTTACAGAAAAGGTTAGTATATTGTATCCGATTACATCGCACGCAGAGATAAGTTATATACGATTAGGTTAGTATATTGTATCCGATTACATCGCTCGCAGAGTCCCAGTATATATAAAAGAAAATTGTAATTAAGGGAATTTTAAAAATATTGAACTCCGTGTGAATTATTCGCACGGGCACTACTAGTAGTTTGTAATTTCCTTTGGTTGGATCCAGAGACGTAAATAGCAATCATGTCGCAATCAGTGGTATTATTACCATGGAAAGAAAGGTCTCCCCTAACTTTCTCGCCCTCATATCTTAAAAAGGAAAAGTATTGTAAACGTGCGCCCGAAAACGGTGGAAGAAATTACATGGGGCTTATTTTTGTAGGTATCTTTGATTTCTTGAATACTGCAAAAGTTCAAAATTTTTTCGGCGACTTCCAACAACTACAATAATGAAGATAATGGAATGTGATCATAAAAAATATATCTTAAAATAAGATGAAATTGGGTTCTTCATTAATATGAGGCATTTTAGAGGAATTTTGCGAGTAACAGGCAATTTTGAAATTATTAAAAAAAAGTATCTTCTCATAAAGGATCCACATTTTTTCAATAGATTTCTCGTGTATAGGGAACAACGAAAACGAAAATGCTGCTGCTCTCTTCTCGAAGTTCCATATCTCCATTTCCTATTCACACATTTACCATATTAAAGTAATCAAGCCACGGCACGGCAGTTTAAAACCTGATAAATCCTTCATATTGTTGGGGGATGTTACAATCTATGAAATGCAGTGCTGTGACGTCAATTCCAAACAGCAGCGCTCTCTGGCCGGGAAAGAAAGAACGACGCCCAGCGGCAGAGGAGCGGGGCTGCACGGTTCTGCTCCGATTCTTCGGAGGAATTCCTCGCCGAAGATTTCCTTCGCCGGCGCAGGTTTCCTCGGCAAGCTCAATAGCCGTGATCGTCTAGTGGTTAGGACATTGCGTTGTGGCCGCAATAACCCAGGTTCGAATCCTGATCACGGCAAGAGGCTTGGTCTTTCGTTAACAGTATTTTATATCCTACACACTATCCATATCGACAAAAGAGCTTCTGAGAAGGCTTTGGACGGACGAAGAGTAGCCGTGATCGTCTAGTGGTTAGGACATTGCGTTGTGGCCGCAATAACCCAGGTTCGAATCCTGGTCACGGCAAGAGGCTTCGTCTTTTAGTCAACAGTATTTTATATCCTACACACTATCCATTTCGACAAGAGAGCTTCTGAGAAGGCTTTGGAAGGACGAAGAGTAGCCGTGATCGTCTAGTGGTTAGGACATTGCGTTGTGGCCGCAATAACCCAGGTTCGAATCCTGGTCACGGCAGGTGGCTTGGTCTTTCGTTAACAGTATTTTATAACCTACACACTATCCATTTCGACAAAAGAGCTTCTGAGAAGGCTTTGGGCGGATGAAGAGTAGCCGTGATCGTCTAGTGGTTAGGACATTGCGTTGTGGCCGCAATAACCCAGGTTCGAATCCTGGTCACGGCAAGAGGCTTCGTCTTTTAGTCAACAGTATTTTATATCCTACACACTATCCATTTCGACAAAAGAGCTTCTGAGAAGGCTTTGGACGGACGAAGAGTAGCCGTGATCGTCTAGTGGTTAGGACATTGCGTTGTGGCCGCAATAACCCAGGTTCGAATCCTGGTCACGGCAAGAGGCTTCGTTTTTTAGTCAACAGTATTTTATATCCTACACACTATCCATTTCGACAAAAGAGCTTCTGAGAAGGCTTTGGACGGACGAAGAGTAGCCGTGATCGTCTAGTGGTTAGGACATTGCTTCTACATACGTCGGAAACTAATTGCAAGTTCGGCTGGCGATCTCGGACGGAATGATCGCGGGTTTGAGCCCCGCCTCGGGCATGGGTGTGTTTGTGTACGTCTGTTTGTGTTCGCCGTCCGTTAATCTATTTTTATCATCATAAATCCTATATTCCATCCCCCCGGGACTAACAACCCTGGAGTATACAAATCGGATTCAGCCTAATGATGATCCCCTGATTAGTTACATCTAAGACTTTCAAGGTGATAAAATGATACTGAGCCCGTGCAACTGCTTGTCCTACGTGGTCCAAGATGTCCAATTTGCGAGCAAAAAATTATAACTATATAATTGAATACATAAATTAATAAATAAATATCAATCTGAGAAGATACGATGCGTAGGAATCCTGTGCTTGGTTTCGCACAAGGATTGATGAGGATGAGATTCATTCCAAACTGGTTTTACGTCAGAAACTGGACATATCAATATCAAACTAATGGCAGATGGTGATGACACACTAGTTAATTCTCTAAACTGTTTAGTCAAGGTTAGCTTTTTATTTTTGCATCACTCTCTACCTATCGGCGCATAAAGACATTTTCTCAATTTTAGTAGAATTGAAGTATGACTTTGGAAATATTATAGAAGAGTAAAACCTGGTCATATATGCTATTTTTTCATTGAAAATTTTGTCACTGTGCTTGATTAAACTGATTTTCTCAGAAAACTTTCCAGATTCTGAGAAACTTCATCAAAAATAATTAGAAGCACTTGTTTTCACAAATGCAAAAATGTGTAAAAAAACGCCCTATTGAAAATATTAACGATGTGAGGGATATTATAAAAAAGTAATTTGCGAAATTAAAAAAGAATAAATGAAAATGGGGTTAATGACATTTTATTTAGTGCATACTAAACATTTAAAGATAAAATTTAGTCATCTTTGAGAATAACTTCAAGCGTTTCTGAAAATGCGAAATGTTTAACTCATTTTGACAGAAAGGTTTTGAGTTTTAGGTAAGTTTTCGAGAAACTTTATAAGACATCATTTGAAGCGATTGTAATTACAAATACAATAATGTATACAAATTGCAGGCAATATAAATTTTAATGACGTGAAAAGCATTTTTTAAGAATATTTCTGTAATTTTTGAAAAATCAAAAGAATATATCACAATGGCGTATATGTCATCTGATTCAATGCAAGTAGCACTATTCATATAGAAAGTTTGAAGAAAAAATTGGTGCAGTTTTTCAGAAAATCTTGCTTATAAAATTGCTTTTATTTCACGTAAAATCAATCAAACACGAAGCATATTTCGAAAAATGTCCTCGTTTAAAGATCTTATTTTGAAGAATAGATTTTATTCGAAGGGAAAAATCTCTTATTTTTAATTATGTTGTTGGAAGTCGTAGTCGTAGGAAGACAAAGTAATCTCAGTTGTAGGAAGCGGCCGAAAAAAAATTGAAGTCTTGCAATTTTCGAAAATTCATTTATTTCAACGAAACTGACATCTAATCCATTTTTCATGTGTCGTTTACGCAATCCGAGAATTTAATAAAAAACGATTTAATAAAAAATTTGGAGCAGTTTTGAAAAATATTAATATGTCCTTGAAGCTTCATGTAAAGTACCCCTAAAAATTAAAATATCGGTTTAAATTTAAGGCACCGTGAATCAGCCAGTTCGATTGAAGAATATAAATTTAGGCGAAAATCCTGCTTATGGCTTTGCCGTTAGCGTTGTTCACAGTCAGACGGTCAGATGTTTTGCCAATTTTTTTAGTATCAAGGACTCGCAAAACGTTTTGTACAGAATGTGTCAGAGGAAGAAATTCGCTACAATTAGAAAATGTAATAGAACAGAAGAATAGAAATTATCCACTTTTTCGGTATCAGCTTGCTGAAAAATTTGCTGATGTTTTTTCGGTATTATTTTCCTGCGGAAGAATCGCGTTTTTCGTCCAGATGTATATCCCTTTCTCTACACTACATATATAGTATGCAGTGCATGATATTTTTAATTTGAAATTCTGGTTCAATGTGTGAAGATTCGATTCCAATAATCAGCATAACGTTCACATTCATTACCACATTGCTCATATTACGGGCTGAATTTGTGGAATTATTAATGAATTAACTTAATTTTTGCGCTTTTGAAGCAAATTAATTTTCCTCATTATCATCACACGGATGGCGGGCATAGAATGGCTGATAGCAACGAGCGATTTGGATGAGTGTTGCAAATGAAGAGGAAGTCATTGCAGAACGCCAGCAAATAATCACAAAGGCAATGAGAAGATGCATTAGTGAGGCATTTAGTTGCAATTAAATTATGGAACCGAAGAAGTAGAGAAGCTTTCAAATGCGGAGAAGACGGCAATAAATAGGAGGATGAAGTAAATGGAGATCCTCAGTGAAAATGAAATGGGAGAGGTTGTACATTGTACAATTGTCTTAACAAACATAATTGAGGCGCTTGGGATTAAAAAAACTATAAGCCACTCAACAAAAATATTGAAATAGTTACCTTTTTCGTTTGTGCTAGACATTGGGAAGCCACTGGTGAAGTAGTAACGAAAGTCAGGGATTTATACCGTATTTTAAAACCAATGAATATTCTTTTTATGTTGATCATCTGACTTACAGAATTTTTTGAACTGAATTGTCTCTCCTGAAAAGATAGTGATGTGACTTACAATGATCTAATTCCAAGCGCCAGAATTGAAGTAAATTATACACAAAACACTTCTTACGAGCTCAGGTGGTTCAGGGCATCAACAGACTTCACTGCAGTGGCCCTGACCAAAAGGTCGTAGGGTTCAAGTCCCGACGGTGCACCGCGGTGGCAAGATTTTACGACACTAGGATCTAGGTCGGGTTCAACTGCTGTCACGAGGAGAATTCAAAGTGTCGACTGCTCTGATCGATAGTTTCCCGTGGTTTCTCCAATCAACACCTGGCGAATGCTAGAACAGTACCCGAATAAACGAACCATGGACGGTGCGCGACCTTTCCTTCCACTTCCTAGACCGTCACCTCTTATTTACACACACACACTTGCATGCACTACACTCTCGTTCATTGATTGATTAATTTTTTCATGTTTCCGGGCGCGTCAACTGCTTCGGTCATTAGTCCCGTGCATGTTTTTTTCTCGGGAGATGGCGGTGATCTTCCCCCGGTGGATGGCGAGATCCGGCGCCGACCTACCGTCGGCTAGTGGGGTTTCCCCCTAACCAGAACTCTCCCACCAGCGGGGCTCCGCCCCAGCCGGGACAAGCTCTAAGCTCCCGACCGGTCTCCCGGAATATGTGGTAGTGTAGTGCATGTTAGTGTAAGTGCGTGTGTAAGTGGAGAGGATAGGACAAGGAAGAGGAAGGACAGATCGCGCGCGGTCCGTGGCCCGTTTGGTAAGGTACTGCTCCGGCATTCGCCTGGTGTTGATCGGAGAAACCACGGGAAACTACCAATCAGAACAGCCGGCCGCTAGAATTCTCCTCCAGACAGCGACTGAATTCGACCTAGCTGAAAAGCTAGTGTCGAAAATCCTGCCGCCGTCAGGACTCGTACCTAGGACCTCCCGGTTAGAGGCGCTGCAGTGACATCAGTTGATGCACTGAGCTACCGTTACCGGTACTACACTCTCGTACTACATGTCGGGAGACCTGTCAGTATCTTAGAGCTCGTCCTCACTGGCGGTGCCCCGCTGGGGGGAGATACCCGATTGAGGAAAGCCCCGCAAGCCGACGTCAAGTCGGCATCGGATCTCGGCATCCAGCAAGGGATAAACACTGCCACTTCCCGTAATAAAAACATTATTTTAAAACCATGCACTACACTCAAGGGACAAGTTCTTTTAGCAACTGACCCGCCCGGAAACATGAGATAAACAACAAATCATTAAACGTTTCTACATACTCATTCATTAAACTCGCTTGCTTGGGCTCTTCTCTTTCTCATTCACTGTTTCGTAGAAAATTGTTCCTTCTCCAGGATAAATGAGTTGATTGTCAACGTGCATTAAAACAACGCATTGCCGCAGTCCAGAAGTGAAGATGGGGTGAGACGAAATCAGAGGGAAACACTGAACAGAACTGTGCACGATGCCCTTTGAAGTTCAATGGCGAATGGCCCCGGCCGTACCCGTGATTGCGGTAGCAGCTGCTTCGTGGGAGAGGAGTCAAAGGCCGAGAGGTGGCAGTGAGGTCGGATGTGTTGCAGTGGTGGCAGGTATGGTTCGAACGGCAACGAGCATCGTGGATAGTGGTATTGTTTGAGAACTGCGCTGCGTGCAGAAATTAAGTTTGTGACATTTCCCAGCGATGTTATTTTTACCCCCAAACATGTTTTAGATTAGAATTGAAAATTAAAGAACGAAATATTCTACAAATGTATGAATTAATGATTGAGAAAACATAAATTAACATTAATAAAATAATGAATGAAATAATTAATAAGGAATGAATAGATGAATGAAAGGTTGAAAACATGAATTATTTATTGAATAAAGACATCAATGAACACGCGAACGGATGATTGATTACATTTTTCAAAAAAAAAAAAAATATCCCAAGCAATTTCGCGTACAATTTCAAATAGAAACAAAAGTTACGGTAAAATTTGCAATGATGTAAAAGCCATTTGTATACAATGTTGATTCAACAAAGTTCTTATCAAAAAATTAGTATTTATTTATGACAGCTCAATGCTGAATTTTTTTATTTTTAAAAATGAAGTTTACGAGTATTAAAACGAATATTTCAATACTCCAATTCATTTCATTGTTTTCGCCTTCAGGCTTAAACAAAGCAATAATTATTTATTGAATTGGTAAGAATGCTAATGTTTGTATATTAGAGGTCGTTTAAGAGCATTTTGTTCAACAAATTCGGTTCGAGATAATTGTATTTGTGTTTCATAATTTAGACTGTTACAACTTACTAACACATTTGTATGAAAACTAGCGGATATGGAAATATAGAATTAACAAGTGTTATTAATAAATACGCGAATGAATAGGTGTCTTTTTCAATAGATAACTGTCATAAGGAGGTAAATTAGGCTTCTTGCATGTAGATTTACAGAGAATGCTTTTTTAAACAGGTCAGTAGTGATCGAAATGTTTGTGAATGATTTAAGGAATATAATATAAACGGACGAATGAATTAATAAATGAATAGATAGTTATTTATAATACAGGATGAGTCACGTAATTTTCACCCCCCAGCTTTTTTAGAACCGTTGAAGTTAAATGCAGTTTTAACTGAAGTACATGAGGGAATGGGGCTAATTGATGCACGTGTTCATTTCTATTTTATCACTTGTATTTTACAAGATACTGAGGTAATTTTTCTAAAAATGGAACTATAGATATTTTTAGTCTATCATGACAAGCCTAAAAAGACGAATCCAATAATATACATATTTTCATACGTAAGATATGCATTTTTTAAGAAATTTTGATTTTTTGCAACACGTGTTTAAGGGATATTTGAACGGATAGCAGTCCACCACACAAGGTCACGCAATGCTCCCCCTGCTAACGCGCGCTCGGGCAAGAAAAGCTGAGCATAAAGAATTCAAAATTACTAAAAAAATTATCTAACATACAACAATGTTTATATCATTCGATTCGTCTTTTTACGCTCATCATAATAGATTGAAGACGTATAGTTCCATTTGAAAAAAAGGAGTCACCTCAATATCTCGTAAAATACAAGTGATAAAATGCAAACATAGATCAATTAGCCCCATTGCCTCATGGACTTCCGTGAAACTTGCATCGCAATAACATCTACCGTTCGAAAACAGCAGGAGGTGCTAAAGTTACGTGATTCATCCTGTATAAGAATGGACGGCAGATGGAAGCATAAAAGGAGGGCCCTGTCCATCGCCAGGGCCCCTCATTGATTGCGCCCGCGTTGTCAGAAGTGGCCTGCCGGCGGTGGCCCACTCCTTGCGTCGGGGCCGGGAGGGGGCGGGGCGCGGGCGGGCGCAGGGAGATGGTAGGGGCGCGGGCGGTCGATGCGTGCGGGCGCACGCTTCCTCCCGCGTCGATACCCACCCACGCCCGCGGCAGGTGGGCGCTCGAGAGGCGGCGGAGGCGGGGGCGGGGGCGGGGGCAACCGGTGACGTTGGCGGTGGAACACCCGATTTGCAGCTGTGGCGGCGTTAACGGGCAGGGCTGCGGCAGTTGGCTCACTCATACTTACATGCATCACACTACCACACGTGCCTGAAGACCGGTCGGGAGCTTAGAGCTTGTCCTAGCTGAGGCGGTGCCTGGCTAGTGGGAGATACCTAGTTGTGGAAAAACCCAGTAGCCACGGTAGGTCGGCACCATATCTAACCAACCAGCGGGGGAAGACCAACGCGATAAAATATACACTACATTTACGGGACCAATGATCTTAACAGTTAGAGCGCCCGGAATCAGTAACCAACCAGCCAACTAAGCGTCAGTTGCAATGTTGGATGTTGGAGGCGTTTGGAGGTGTGATGACGGTGGTGGTGGTGGGGGGTTATGGTTGTGGTGGAGACAAAGGCGTTAGCGTTGGCGGTGATGCGGATGGCAGCAGGGGGAGGGTTTGGGCTGGGGGAAGCGAAGGTAAGTCTCTTTCGGTGGCCACGGCGGCGGCAGGGGCAAGAGTGGTGGATAAGGCGGTAACGTAAGCCGACAGGACTTTCGGGAAACTTCGTAGCCTTTACCCGCTTGAGAAGTACTTGAATAAGATCAAAGGTACGCTGTTTTCTACATCCAAAATTCATGTTCTTGATGAAGAGCTACTCTAACAGAATTGTTTAATATGGCTCCTGTACCTACTACTGGATACGTGAATGTCACCAAATCAGAAATCGCTTGTGCGTTTTGAAAGTGCTACTTGCAAACGGGTACCACTTTACCAAAACCAGATTCTTCCCTGCAGTTTTCCGGCGTAAAATTATCTTCATAAATTTTGTTAAAAAATGTTTTACGGTAAAATTTGAGTTGCAAATCCCATCTTTGTTTCTGACGGTCGCTCAAAAGCACTCGTAGAAAATTTGTAGGGAATCACTGCTGAAATTCAAAAGTTTGTGGGCCATATTTGTAATATTGCGTCAAAGCAGTCATCGTATTTGCGCATCTGCCACATATCACAGACACATCATCCGTTAATATCGTAATTGTGCCGAAAGGAACCATAAAGAACATTTTTCAATTAACTTGGCATTGTGTGCAATAGCCTTCTTTCTGAGATCTAGTTTTCAAAAAACAAGAACTTGTGGTGAGCGAAAGCGTCAAAAAGTGTGATAGGTTGGCTCAGAGAGAAGTGAATAAATGGCCTTTAGAGAAACAAAGTTTGACGCGAAAGCGAAAGTTAAAGTAGAGCATGCACTTGAGCGGGATCCCCAAAAGAGCAAAACCCCACATTGCCCGCGTGCTCCTACCAGAAGCCGGTCGCATTGACCATCGCAAATTGAGGATTCGATGGTTAGTGGCAGCTGGTGAGGAAAAATATGTGAACCGCATCCCTTTAATTAAAATTAAGCTCATTAACAAGACTATAAGAATGCATAATATTCATATAAAAATCCACGCTCAATATCGGGGTAGATTCTTGCTTTGTTAAGGCAGAAGATTTCATTACAGATGATATATCCCAGAACAAAATCAGTATTTTTGAGGACAGGAGGAGCGATGGTAACATACTGACAACGATAATAAATTTGATCTTACCACAAAAAATAATCGAGACTCGAGTTTTCACACAAATAGTATATGTTTATGTAAAAATCTGTGGAATATTCCAATAAAATGGTGAGTAGTGGATCGTGGAGCTCAATTCGTACACAGATAATACTTTTCCCCACACGACACACAGTTTTACATTTTTATTAGACGAAAATAAATAAAATGAAAATCACACGTACGCTTAATGAAAGGATTACGCTGATGAGTAATAAACGCAGAAATCTCACGCACAGAACACTCAAATGTGAAGACTCAACACTTAACAAGGTGGTCAACCTTTCCATAAAGGACCCTACGGTCATAAAATTCACATTTTCAAACACGAAAGGTTTTGTCGGAAGGCTCGGGCTTCTCAATATTCGACTCCCATAAAACTGATTGTTTCGAGTTTCCGACCGCGTCAACTTCTAATAATATTAGTCCCGTAACTGTAGTGCATGTTTTAACACAGGAAGTGGCAGTGTTCTTTCCGCACTGGATGGTGAGATTCGACACGAATCTAATCATCGGCTTTCGGAGATTTCGTATTCTCCCTTCAGAGGGGCACACCTCAGCTGGGACAACTTCTAAGCTCCCGACATGTGTAAAAAGCAGCGCCTGTAAGAGTGTATGTAAGTGAGGGATAAGAATAAGAGACGAGGAAGAAGAAGGATAGATCGCGCGCGGTCCCTGGCCCATTGTTAGGGTACTTCTCCGGCATTTGCCTGGTGTTTTGCAGAGAAACAACCGCAAAACACCGATCAGAACCGCCGGGAGCAAGAATTCTCTGCCAGCGGCCGGACTTGACTTAGCTATCTGACTAGTGTCTGTCACCGCCGGGAATCGAACCCTAGCACCTCCCAATCACAAGCACTACAGTGACATCAGTTGATGTCTTGAACCAAGAAGACCGACTCTTTGCTTGTATGATCTATCTTTGATAATTTCAAAATGATGGCGGACTCTAGACATATTTCTTAGCATAAATGGCATTATCACGGATCACAGACCGGGAGAGATAGCTCATAGCATCAACTGATGTCACAACAGTCCCTCTCATGGGAGGTCCTAGGTTCGAGTCTGACGGTGGCAGGATTTTCGACACTAGCTTGTCAAGTAGATCGAATTCAGTCGCTGCCTGGAGGAGAATGCTAGAGGCCGGCTGCTCAGATCGGTAGTTTTCTGTGGTTTCTCCGACCAACACCAGGCGAATACCGGAGCAGTACCCTAACAAATGGGCCAAGGACCACCCGCGATCTTACATTCCTCTTCCTTGTCCTATCCTCTTCCCTTGCACTAACATGCAGTACACTACCACACACTCCGGGAGACCGGTCGGGATCTTAGAGTTTGTTCCGGCTTGGGGCGGTGCCCCACTGGTGGGAGATACCTCGTTGTGGAAATTCCCTGCATGTCGACGTAGGTCGGCACCGGATTTCGCCATCCAACGGGGAAGAACACCGCCACCTCCCGAGAACGAACATGTACTACACAACTAACCAAAGCATTTAACGCGCCCGGAATCACTAACAATCAATCAACGAATAACAGAACCCCCTCCAGCGCATGAGGGGGAGAATTTCCAAATTAATTAATAAATCGATATTGCTGCGGTTTATTCTTAATTTAATGGCGTTAATTAAAAAAAATATATATATCCCTAACCCATAATAATTTTTTTTGCTATTATCTGATTGTTGTGCAACCGTACGACCTAACCATGAGGCTATTGCTACCGACCATCATTGTCGGCAAATCTAAGCGAGCGTCAAGCAAGCACGGTGTGAAAACGCGCTCTGAATCTCTTCGCCCCGAAGATCGCTGGTGACGCGCTCAGTTCTCAATGGGCAGATTGCCCAACTACTCGAACTGCCATACAGTGGGGCCAGGCAGGGGAAAAGTTGGCAAAAAGTATTTTTAAACGTTTTTCGGAATTTTTGGTTATAAAAAACACATTTTATAATTAAATAATGACATATTTAATTGTTTGACCTTTAAATATTTATTTACATGACCTTAAAGTTAGAAATTGTATCATATAACTCTTCTTCAAAAACTGGATTTGTACACGAAGCTTTTAACATTTGTGTAAATTCTAGATCCAATGCCTTTGTGATATTTTTTCTCTATTCTATTTGTGAAATCAGTGCGTTAGATGTAATTAACAGCCTACAAAGCACTTTCTTTTTTTCTTCCAGGTTGCACTTTCGGTTTTTTTCTTTTCAATGTGTTTAATAACATACAGATCCCTCCTTGTTAATAAAGAGCTATCAGTAGCAGATCATAAAGGACAAATTTTATAAAATTAATATTGTAGGTAGAAATGCTAATAAAACTAAATGTGCATCATCATAAACAAAGTACCGGAAGGCAAAATTGGGCAAACATGGGCAAACTTTGATTAATGTTTTGAAAACTAGATGAATTCCAGAATTAGATTCAGTTAATATCACAACCCTGACATGCCCGGAAAGGAATTAAAAGACAATACGAAAAACCGGATTTAAAAATGTAATTTCATTGTGACACGTGAGGTTTCTACTTGGAATTACCTGATTATTATTCAAAGAATATGTTTTTTGGAAGTACGGATTTAAAGTACATACCTCCAGTTATCGTATCCAGGCACGTATGATTATGCTAGTCGAGAGAGCAAAAATATTTGCATCAAAAAACTCTCCTCTCTTCTTACTGAGTGAGCGAAGAAGTGCGCCGCGCATCACTTGTGCAAGTTCTAACTGGCACTGAACGGACTGGCGTTATTACCCCTTCCTTTACTGATCGGGGAACGATGAAGGAGACATTTTGCTACGCCTTTCACGTGAAATGGAGCTTCTGAACTATATTTTGATTTTGGACTTGTTGCCAACTTTCCCCTCCTCTGTCCCGTCTGTGCGGCGGTCGCGGGTCGGGTGGGCGTTTGCTCGGCCGGGGCCGGGCGCTCAAGTGTGTGCCCAGCCGAAAAACGGCCGGTCCGCGAATCGAGAGGGGCGGGGCGGGGGAGGGGCAGGGGGGCGCACTCGTTAGCAGCAAGCGCTCGGGCGAAAGAGCGCGTGCTCCGAGGAGGCGCCCCAAAGCAAAGAGCCCACCGGGGCCTCCGCGCGGGTGGGGTGGGGGGAAGGAAACGGCGAAGCATCGGACGAAAAGCAGGAGGGCCTACGGAGGAGTGCAAGGGTACGAAAACACCGGTCGGCTACCAGGAGGAGAAACGGGAAAGCGGATGCTTGAACCAAGGGTCAAGGGTCGTGCGCGCGCGTCAACGGTTGGGGGAAAGGACGGTTTAGAAGAGACGGGATAGCAGAGAGGTGGCTTTGCGAAGGTACGATGAGTTGAGTACGCAAAGGGCAAGATTGGCGTAAAGATGGATGGACAAGATCGGCAAAGGAGTAGCCTGGCGAAGAGGAAGATTAACGAAGGGGCAGATTAGCGAAAAGACAGTTTGGAGATGGGGCGGATTGGCGAAGGAGTAGATGGACGAAGGGATAGATGGCGAAGAGACAGATTGCCGAAGGAGCAGATTGGATAAAGGCCAGATTGGCATAGGAGTACTTTGGTGAAGGGGTATATTGGCGAAGGAGTAAGTTGGTGAGCGGGTACATAGGCGAAGCGTAGAAAAACGAAGGGTATAACGACGAAAGGGTAGATTTGTTAATGGGCAGATTGGCAAACGTGTGTATTGTCTAAGAGAGAAGTATATGAAGAAGGGAAATTGGAAAAGAGGTAGATTCACGAAAAGGCGGAGGGGCGAAAGGCTTGTGGAAGATTGAATTGACGACAAGATGAGCGTCCGAAAAGTTGAGTCGGCGAAGGATATTTGACAAACGGTCAGGTTGACATGCGGATCGACGAAGTTAGGTGTAGGAAGAGTTACGATGAAGAACAGGTGATGAGACTTAATAAAGGTTTGGATACACGTAATGGGGGTTGTTCTGACTCCACGTGAGCCAATGGTGGAGTGGGCGAAAGAAGAGGTGAAAAGTAGGCGACCGAGTGAATGGGCAAAGGGGCGGATGGGCGGTGTCCGGAGAGGCGGCCTCACGGATGGGCGGACCGTCGAAAGAGATGGGTACACTAACGGGGCAGTGGGCCATGGAGCGGGTGGGCAGGCATCAGGTTGAGCCAATGATCGGGAGGATGATACAACACGCGAAGAGAGAGAGAGAGAGAGAGAGAGAGAGAGAGAGAGAGAGGGAGGGAGGGAGGGAGGGAAAGAGAGAAAGAGAGAAAGAGAAAGAAAGAGAAAGAGAGAAAGAAAGAGAGAGACAAAACAGAGAAACAAAGAATGATAAAGAGACAAAGAAAGAGAAAGAGCGAAAAAAGATAAAAAGAGATAAAAAGAGAAAGAGAGCGAAAGAGAGAGAGGGGGGAGAGAGGGGGAGTCGAGCAAGGAGCAGTGGAGCCATCAGAGGAGAGAGTGAAGTGTCCAGACGCTCGCCGCAATCGAAGCAGCTACGATTCAAAGCCTTCCAGCACTCCCCCCTTCCCGCTCTCGCTGCCAGAGAGGTCTTTGGACCTTTAAACACACGAGCACCACGTTCACCGCGACTCACAGCGTGATTTCCATGGAGTTGCAAATAGTTTTTCTGCGACTCTTAAAGCAGATTCATAATTTCCATTTCGTCTTGAACCGACCAAAGTGGCCGCCCACTTCCCTCTCGTCTTTTAACAAATTGAAGCCCAAGCCCGACCTATACTTAGGCTTTGCGACTTATGGGACCGAAGCGCTGAGTCGGTTCAGCCTCATAGCCATCTCGGCCTTCCAGGGGGGCTTCAGTTTCATATCGGGAAATTTAAGCCGCCCCAAAGAGGGCTCCTGCCTTTTCGTCTTGCCCACACCTCCCTCAGGTAGCTCTAACGCTCCGTCCGGCTGGCACCCGGAAACGCCGGAGCGCAATGCTCCTCCGGACGTCTACCCACTTTAGCGTAGTTACCGGCAAAAGTGGCTCAGGGCATCAACTGATGTCCCTGCTGTGCCCCTGACCGAGAGGTCCTGGGGCTCGAGTTCACACGGTCTCGGGTTGTTAGTTTCTCCGATTAAGGGGCAGGGCCGGGCAAATGCCAGAGATGTACCCTAAGATAAGGTCACGGACCGCGCGCGATCTTTCCTTCCTTTTCTTTGCCCGATCCCCATCTCTTACTGACACATTCTTACGCGTATACACACTACACTATCACACTTGTCGGGAGGTCTGTTGGGAGCTTAGAGCTTGTTCCTGATGGGGCGGTACTCCGGTGGTGGGAGATACCTAGTTGGGGAAAATCCCCACAATCCGACGTAGGTCGGGGCCGAATTTCGCCAGCAACCGGGGTAATATCACTGCCATCTCCCGCGATGAAAAACATTCACCACATTTACGAAACTAATGACCTTAGCAGTTGACGGCCCTGAATCACTAATCATGCAATCAATTGAGCCTAGGTTGGGCCTCCAATCTTTCCAGGTTGCAACAGGAATCGATTAGCACCACTCACCATGTACCGGGAGTCCCTACTCAATTTCCTGGGTGTAACGGGCTTCTGCCAGGACGAATCTAAGAGGTCAACTGGAGGACACCCGGACTATGACCCGGTGCTCGAAACCCCCAATCCGTCTCATTACACTCACCTCACCATACTCATGACGTGGGCATCGCCGGAAATCTGGGCCCTGGAGCAGGAGATTTTAATTCATCCCACAGAAGAGTATTCATGTACCCTACAGCGGCTTGTCCCTGACACAGCTCACTAGATTTTTACTTTCTCTCTACCGCTTACACAGTAGAGAGAAAGTTATGTAATTCTGCGGGGGAAACGGAGAATTTCCGGAAGAAAAACTCTTATTACAGGGCTCTGGTAATGGAAAAGTGGATAAATCCAGTTGTTAAATTTAGAAAAAATCCTCTAACACATAGTCTAGCCAGAATCTGTGTTTTATGGGTCCCTGATACCGAAATTGAATGACGGCCAAACGCCTGTCCGTGAACAACGCCAGCTCCTATACCGTTCTGCCAATTTTCTCCAACGGTGATATTCCGCAATCGATCTGGACGATATTGTGGTCGCTTGAATTTGAAACCGAAATTTTAATTTTTGGACGTATATTACATAAATTTCTTAGATATTTTTCCCTTAATAGAATCTGTTCCTTGAGAAAGGATTTTGAATAATATCATGTACAACTTTTTCGAAAATTTGATGTTTACAAAAAATATGTAGACCGAGATGTGTTAACTCGGAGAGACATTGCAGTATAAATAGTATTACGTAAGCATTACTAATGGCGACAAAGTATGTGCTATTAAAGCACCACTAATGTTCTACTTCCGAGTCTGCTAATCAGCAAGCATTATTGATCATCATTTCAGCAATGATAGTAGTTGCTCTTCTTTTGCACTTCGTTGTAGTAAGGGAAAGTCTTATAGCCGCAGAAGAAACTCAACAATTATTTATATTTGTGGTGTTATTTATGCTTCAGGTTCATTTTGCAACTTATTTGTGACCATAGGCGATAGATGTTCTGAAATTTAAAAAAATACTATATGTTTTCCCCTTAAAAAAACACGACTTCGACTAGAACGAGATCCATTAACTTGGTTTCAACAGTTTGATACGCTAACCTGATCACTCTGAAAGCTCCACACGACTTATGATTGAGCTTAAATTGTGTTTTTACAGTGCTATTAATATCAAGGACCTACTATTAATATCATGGTTGTTATCGCTAGGTGGAACCAGGGCACCGACTCGCGTTGTTCCTTCCCCTGGGCAGACTCAAAATTACTTTAATTTCGGACCCTCCCGTAGCAATATAAATGCAAATATTCCGACCACGCGGAAAGAATTTAATCTGGGTGTCCTAAATAATCAGGTCCCGTCGAGATAGTGCGTTCGCGGACCTGCCTGGCGGAGTGGAGCGAGCGAGGAAAGATGGACAACACGGCGCCTGCCTGTGCACACACGGATCCGCATATCACCCACTTTCTCATTCGCATCGCAAGAGCTTACTAAACGTTCCCCTGTCTCTTAATATTTAACCCCGGGAGAATAAATTTTACCACTAAAGTTTCTGCCAAATAATCAAAATAACCTGATCGTAAATCTAGTACAAGTGATCAAATCGATATTATTTAATTCCTTGCGATTTTTTTACGTGAATTGAATGGTTTTATGTCGCACGTGGCTCGCAAGGTAGACGACGCCCTTGTCCGATCTACCTCGACTATTAAGGTTCACTTGTTTTCCAATATTCTTATGATTTGTTTTCGATTTAGTGTATTCTTATTGCTCATACTTTTAGCCATTAATTCATTCAGTGTTATTTCAACTCAATATTTCTAACAAATTATTCAAATGCGTAATGTTATCTAGTTTCAATAGGTAAAATTAGCAATAATGACATTATCTGTAATGTATTTCTTTGTAAAATTGTTTTATATAATTTTTATAGGCTCATACTTGCAGCAAACCAGACTTTATTCCTCGCCAGAATGTCCACTGATCTCAAATTCGATATATTGTTGAATTTGTATAAAATCTGTAATCGTTCGTCTCTGTTAACATTCATCATGTTTGTTCCCTGTTGTCAATGGAGTACTGTTCACAAAGTTCAACGCAAATAATCCTCATTAAAATAGAAATCTGAACTTTAATTACTCGAGAGCCTCAGTTCTTGTCGTGTAGTTGAACGACCTTTTATCCTTCCTGTGACTGACAACCTTTCGAAATGAAAAAAAACTCTAGAACAGCATTGTTGTAGCTCCGAAGATATCTACACAACGCGCAATTTGCTAACGCGCAGATTAATTGTATCAATATATTCCAGTAAAGCACAACATGGTTCTAACACTGCGGGTAGGTGAATTGATTGATTGATTGATTTTTTCGTGTTTCCGGCCGCGTCAACTGCTTCGGTCATTAGTCCCGTTAGTGTAGTGCATGTTTTTGTCGGGAGATGGCGATGATCTTCCCCCGGTGGATGGCGAGATCCGGTGTCGACCTACCGTCGGCTAGTGGGGTTTCCCCCTAACCAGGACTCTCCCACCAGCGGGGCACCGCCCCAGCCGGGACAAGCTCTAAGCTCCCGACCGGGCTCCCGGAATATGTGGTAGTGTAGTGCATGTTAGTGTAAGTGTGTGTGTAAGGGGAGAGGATAGGACAAGGAAGAGGAAGGACTGTTCGCGCGCTGTCCGTGGCCCGTTTTGTAGGGTGCTGCTCCGACATTCGCCTGGTGTTGATCTGAGAAACCACAGAAAAATACCGATCAGAGCAGCTGGTCGCTAGAATTCTCCTCCAGATATCGACTGAATTCGACCTAGTTCACAAGCTAGTGTCGAAAATCCTGCCGCTGTCAGGGCGGGTAGGTGAAGACCCTTAAGATCCTTCGAAGGAATAAAATAATTTCAAACAGAATCATTACACCGTGGAATCGCCACGATGTTACATCTCTTCAACTTTCTTTGTAATTTGCCACTGTTCGTTTTAGTACAGAATTGTGAGAATTACGTTTTTGCTATGAAGACGAGCGTGAGCACAAGTTTACGACTTTTTTGCCCATTCGCATGCAGAATTTCAGCTGTAACAAACCCAACTTTACGAGTCGTCGCTGGCAGTGTCCGTTTCGAGCCCATCTCAGCCAACGAGAATGAAGCCGCGGTGAGCGATGTAGTTGAGTGATAAGATTAATGATGCAATGAGAAATGAAACCACGACTCTGATTATGGGCAGTACATAATTACATTTTGCGGCTTTCACACCCAACCAATCTTCACAAACGAGAAAGCGATGAAAGACAGTTTCATAGGGAGATGACGAATCCCACATTCACTTTAAAATAATTGATATTTGTTGAAAAAAGTCTCTAAATAGGCAAGCCCAAATGCCATCCCCCAACAACGTCCGTTAAGGGAGTGATTCATGACATCGACCGTGCGTAATCCAAAAACTGTGCGTCCCATGACCTTGGAATCTGTATTCTTGGATACTAAAGACTTCGAGTTATGTTTCTTACACAATAATCTACAAGATGATACCTTTTAATACGTATTTGAAAGTTTCTCTCTTCTGACCTAACTCGTGATCACACCGGGAGAGAATGGAATTATATTATTATTCGCTAACATATTTTTTTTAATTCATATATATATATATATATATATATATATATATATATATTTAATAACATATTTTTTTAATTCATATAACATATTTTTTTAATTAATTTATATTTTTTTAACATATTTTTTTATTTATATTCGCTAACATATTTTTTTAACTCAAAGGCATATACGATATTATTACCTAGCGAGCTCTTAAAATGAGCTTCACAAGTTCACTACCAAAGTTCATATTGGATAGTACTGTCCACACCTTGTACATCCTTTTGATTTCTAGGTCTTTCGATAAGGCCCGCATCCAGTGAAGATAATACTTCCACTCTAGTGGTACTGCAGCAGCACATACTTTCCCGGATTATTTCCAACTTTCGCAATTTTCGAAAATTTGGAAAGTTAAACGAAAATGAGGCCATCGTCATTTATTAGCGTCCTATACTCCATACGAGATAAAACTTAAAGAAAAAATTATACGCTTTGTTTTAAATTTTTCGATAAATATCTTATTTTTATAATTTTTAAATAAAACCTTCAATTATAAATTATCTGAAAACTACTTCTTTTTTTCAAAAAGCTGTACATGAACTTTCTTAAAAGACCTAATATTTCAGAAAAACTCTCTATCAAAAATATTGTTCTTTTGCAATTTTTGAAAGAACAGAGTATCGCAGAAAATTAAATTATCATTTTTTACCGTCCTTTGAGAGAGTGAGTGAGTTCTGGTTGTCATGGGGGGTTATATCCCAGATCGTAGCGGTGGTCCTAGCTGAAAATTAAAATGCGGCGACCTATACGTTAGCTTGTGGAGTTTCTCACCTCCAGGTATTTCCCTCAATGGACCATCTGCAACGCCCCAATGACAACATTCGTTGTCGCCACCGCGTCGTTGAACAGGATGGTATAGGGTTCGAGTCCCGAAAGACCCTAGTGCTGCAGATTTTTGACAGCTATGTAGCCATTTGATTTCAGCCACTGCCAAAGGAGAACGGTCGAGTCCTAACTTTACGTGCAGTTTCGGTATCAGAAGCCTCGGTTGGGCAGGAGTTTGGAGCAGTGATCAAGCGAGCGGACCAAACCATCACGTATTGCACCTGAGTCATCATCTCATCCCTAATTATTTGTGAACCATCATTTCGTCCTCATTATCACTCCTACCATTAAAATAAGAAGTTATAAAGGAGCAAAATTTGTTTCGCCTGTGAACTCCGCTTGGTGGCCTAATACATGACTCCATCAATATCATCATCATTATCATCATCTTTGCCGTCGTCATCATCAACAGTAGCAGAAGCAACAGATACATTGACAAGTTGGGCGATCCCAGGGACACAACCTGGATTTTAATATGGATTACTTGACTTCAAGATAAAAATAGATATCAACATTTTCCACAAGAATACGTAACATACAGGCCATATCAATGTTTATTAATAATTTGCCCTAGTTTTCGTTTTCCTGATGCGCTCCCTACAAATAGAATATACATTACCCGTTCAAAATATGTGACGAAACCGAATAAAAATTCCTTTTGAGATAAGACTAGGAATTGCACCTAAATAAATCAGTTTTAATGAGTTAAAGAGACGATAGTACATCTGAGCTCTTTCTATTAAAAATTAATAAGAGTAGCTTCAAATGGATCAACAGACTAATAAAACTATTGCAACTTTGTAAAACTGATACAGCAATTACAATCAAAGTACTTTACAAATACCTTTGCATAAAAACTCAATGTTCGGACTCATTTTTGGAGTCTTCTCGGGGATAAAGAATTATATTACTTAATAAAAAGTCTCATATTTCAGATTGCTTATTTGTTTGAGGAAGTTATGAATCGAAACTTGGAATTTTTGTGTAAAATAACGTGTAATATGTAAATGTAGTCTAACTGAAATGTAAGTTTTAAAGTTTCAAAAGTTTATTAGTACTCTATAATTAATTTAGATGCTTTTATCATAGAAATAGGTTGGTCGTTTAGGTAAATAGTTTAGTACAACTTTGAAACATTCAATTCAATTCACAGATGCCTTATTTTATGTGGCGAAATTCAGACCATCAGGCCTGCTCTTCCGTCTGACCACGTGAATTTCACTACGCTCCTTTGGCCATGTAGCGGAGAAAGAGAAGGTATCACTCTGCGACCAAACAGGCAATTTAGATTTAGCTCAGAGGCTTCTTTTAGGCTTGAGCATTTTTTACATGCAGTAAATCTATAACAAGGGACTTCCGGCTTTACTTCCCTTCCGACGGAAAGCGAACGAAGGATTCTTGCCCTTAAAATTACACGACTTCAATCGGCATTGAATCCAAAAACCTGGGTATAACAGCCCGATACGATCACTGTTATACCACCCAAGCCGCCGAAACGGTATCATCGATGCTTTTCCCAGACTTTCGCCCCCCAGTGATTCTCAACAGGCGATATTTCTCCAATCTGGCAGCGCGCTGCCGCCCCTCCCCATCCGCCTGTGTAGCCGCGCAGCTGAACGAGCGCAGCGCTCGAGGCGGCCGCCTCGTAAAGCGGCGCTCGCCGGTCGCGCGCGGCGGGGGAGGGAGGGCGCAGAATGCGGTGGAGTGAGGGACGGCTGCCCGGAGCCAACAGAAAACACGGACGAGGAAGGACGGGCAACAGGGGACGAAGACAAATGCGACGCGACGGCGGCGCGGAACGAATTCAGACAAGGCAGGATAACATTTCAGTAGGCCGTGATAAAAAAGCGAAATTACTTTATCAAAGAAAATTACATGAGTGTTTGACAATATACAATACATGGGGTCTCAGAATAAATGTTGTAAACTTCTAGGGCATATCGGTGAGTCGAAGATGATTACATCTTTCCTCTGCATATGTGGTGGAAATTTTCATACATCGAAGTAATATTTGTTCATTGGTTGTTAGGCAATTCCTCACGCAAAAGGTGTTCGGCGATACATCTACGAGTGAACCAGAACTTGACCGGCCAAATTCCATTGCATAATGAGCTTTCCACGTATCAGTGTGAAATGTCACATGAGTGTCACATATAATATAAGTGAAATGTCACATATAATATGAAATTTCCCACGACATCTTCTTTGGATTGATTGATTCATTCATTACTGATTCTAGGTGCATCAACTGTTAAAGTCATTAATCCTGAATGTTTTTTCTTCGGAGTTTGCGGTGATCTTCCCCCGTTGGATGGTGAGATCCGGCGCCGACCTACATGTCGGCTAGCTCGGTTTTCCCTAACCAGGTATCTCCCATCAACATGGCACCGTCCCAACCGGGACAACCTTTAAGCTCCCGACCTGTATCCCGCCATAAGTGGTTGTGTAGCGCATGTGCGTGTGTTTAAGTAAGGGATGATAATAGAACAAGGAATAAGAAGGAAATATCGCGTGCGGTCTGTTAAGGCCCGTTTGTTAGGGTACTTTTCCGGCATTCGCCTGGTATTTATTGGAGAAACCATGGAAAACTACCGACATATTCATTGGAAAAAGTTATTATCATCGACCCCCCTGTATGTTGAAGAATTTCATAATATTTTGTCGCTTTTCCAGAGTACTGTTCTAACACAAAAAATCTGTATTGTACAGGAGAGCACGATTTAATTTCCAGCAAATTCATTTGCTTCCCATTAATCGACAATATTCAAGTTATATAAAAACGCGTATGTTTCTTTTTTTAATTTATGAAAATGGAATTTATAAAATTGAACTCGAACATTATTATTCGATAAAAATAAATGCTGAAAACCTTTCATGAAATAGGGATGCATAAGTAGCTATTGAAATAATGGTAGAGATAAAGACTTATTCTACTAAATTAACTTAACAGTATTATGGAAAGGGACGATTTATTTTGTGACACTTATTTGAAGACGGAAAAATTCTTTAAACTCATGGATTCATATTTTAAGCGAACAAATGTCATTATCAAACACTGTGTGACATTGTCATTCTTCTACAAAAGAGTCACTTCGGGTGTAAAAAGGAATATTTTATGACACATAGAGCTGAGAAATGCTTCCATTCCGCGCAGCAGTTTGGCGACGATTTCTGTTGTCCCATAATGACCAGAATCCACTATGGCATGTGCTTACGGAGAGTCGTATGAATAAACATACTGCTTTGTTACACCGGATACGAAATCTACTCGTACTTGAAATAAAAACGACGAATAGTGCAAGTTTGAAATTTAGCAATATTAGGGTGATCCTCTATCCCCATACGACTCTTCTCATTGATT
Source organism: Teleogryllus occipitalis (assembly GCA_011170035.1). Classification (NCBI taxonomy): domain Eukaryota; kingdom Metazoa; phylum Arthropoda; class Insecta; order Orthoptera; family Gryllidae; genus Teleogryllus; species Teleogryllus occipitalis. Next base: position 29,255 of record BLKR01005057.1, on the reverse strand, counting down.
CTGACTCATTCTCATAGATTCTGACGAGAGTATATGTTTGTCGACCAACACTCGAACTGGGCTACAGCAGCATCGAAAAGTAAAAGTCTTTCAAGTGCTGAAAGGGGTGCTAAACATTCCACAATTTTTGACACTTCACAGATACTATGTAATTTTATTAAAAAATCAAGGAAAAGTACAGTACAGAGGGCTTCACATGAATTCTCCTCGTCAATTACTCTATTAAGTTTAATAGCAGTAAAATATTTTACGTTGAATTATACTATACTATTATACTATGGAATTATAGTATGAAATAATAGTAATTTATTTCATAAGTCAATAAAATGATTCTTTATCTCTCAAAATAACCTCACGAGTCACAAAAGAGCGCGAGGTTTCTTTCTCCAGTAGATAAAGTAACTTGATCGTCGTATGTAATAACTGATTTGATTTCATTGTATTTGTTTTAGTGAAGTACAAATAAATAGTAGTCACGTTAGAATACGTACGTCACACTCAACATTTTTCTGCAGCGCCGCTGGGAGAGTTCGGGAGAGTAGTTTATAGTAATTAACGAAACGAATGGATAAAAAGGGGTATAATTGCATTGAGCGGTATTTTCATGAAATTGAGTTAAGATAGGAACGAATTTTCTTATTTACCACGAATGCAATTACACCCCTTTAGGCACGCTCAATGTTTTTTTTTTCATTTTTCGTTCCATTTAAGAATAATTTAAGTTTTAAGAAATTCAAGTATGTCTTTCGCACTCGACACATTGGTATTGCTGATTTGATGACATCGTTACTGCTTCTGAAAAAGATCTAATTTAGTGGCCCTTGCGTTGGTGTACATATGATTTGCATTGTAATTTAGAGTATAAAGAAATCTTTGCAAGGGGAAAATATTGAAAAATTTCCGGATGAAATTAGAAGACGCTGACAAAATGAAAATATTACTTCCCATGGAAAGTGTATGAGAGAGAATACATGTTTAAATGTTATAAAGTAAAAAATAATAAACAAAAATTATAATAAAATAAAAAAATTAAGTCACTTCTGATTCAGTCGTTTTGCTGGCATACTTTTTAGAACGGGTGATTGCAACTGATGTTTAAATTGTTTAGATTTGGAATATTCTAATACCAAATGTTTTGCATGTAAAACATTTAATTTATTCATATTAAATATTTTGTTGCCCCAATAGTCAGTATCCAGCAAACGACTCTTTCACCAATTTTCTTTTATTTATTCATTGTTTGTACGTAGCTGATGTAGGTAAAGAATCTATGATGTACATTTTTGTTCATACATGATGGCCGAATGGAACATCTTGTCCGTTTTGTAGTGAATTAAACGGTATCGATCCGTTTTTATGCATTCGGATTGGTAGTTGTGGAGTTTTAATTGCACGGCGGAGTTTTAATTGCACGCGTACAGTTAAAATAATTACTGTTAATCAATTAATTTTTATGGAATTAATGAGTATATTTAATTCACTAAGCGAAAAAATATTTTAATCTCATAGGCAAATAAACCTGTTTTTATTCAAGTCGTGGAAATATTTTAGATACGCAAGCCTTTCATTTTACACAGCATGACAAGCCATTCATTTCACACAGCATCGCCTCCTATATTATTTCAGTCGTATACATACATTTTGTGGCTATCACACGCAACCAATCATTATAAATGAGATCTCTAAAAAATATATTTCCATGGAGACGTGACTAATTGCACTTTGATTTTAAAAATATGAAGGATTTGTTTAAAAAACGCATCTAAATATTCATGTGAAATGCAACCCGCAGAACTCTGCCGAATTTTTTAATCTGTATCATTAAATAACTCCTAAACTAAGTGTTTTAGGGCCTTGAAACCTAAAATATTGAGGCTAAAGACCTCAAAGAAATATTTCTCACGCTGCATTCTACAGGATTCTTGAGCATTACATTACATTTTTGCTGGTTCGACGCTTGTCGATTCTACCTCTCCTATTCTCAGCCTATAGAATCTGCAACTGTATGTGAAATTAAACCAATTACTTCATATTCTACACGACTTAATTACAGGAGTGTACCTTTCTGCTCGGTAATAATGTTAAATAAGAATAGTTTGTATTGACAAGGGTGTATACTGTATTGTATTGTTATCAATTACAAGGAGACATATAGAAGAAGGGACGGAGGATAAGAGGGTTTTGAAGAAAAAGATATATTACAGGCTTAATATGGAAATGGAAAAATAGGGAAGAGGGTGGGTTTTAACCTGCGGGAGTTCTCGCACGGGTACGCTAGTATACTATAAAAGACCTTCGAAAATAAATGTATTTCAAAACGAATGCCGTAAATGAATGGAACCCATGTCATAAACAAGCGAATCCGTGGCGAAGCCCGTGAGTGGGGCAGCCAAACAGGAGCGTGGGGAGGAGCCTCCTGGCGTTGGCTGGCAACCCGAGCGGGCGGGCGGCGCATCCGTCAGGTCGGGGGAGTGAAGTGTGGGCCGGCGCTACTTCTCGCTCAACTTTTCTTGAACGATGACCTAGCTTCCCCCTCCCTTGAGCAATAAACAGTTGAAGGCAAAAGCCCGCAGTGAGCACTGATGACGACATTCAAAGCGTTAAAACTTGGTTGGCGCGAAACAGAAGCTAGTCAAAGCTAGTTGCTTTCATAGTCGATTGATTTATTGATTGATTTTTTCGTGTTTCCGGGCACGTCAACTGTTTTGGTCATTAGTCCCGTTAGTGTAGTGTATGTTTTTTCTCGGGAGATGGCGGTGATCTTCCCCCGCTGGATGGCGAGATCCGGCGCCGACCTACCGTCGGCTAGTGGGGTTTCCCCCTAACCAGGACTCTCCCACCAACGGGGCACCGCCCCAGCCGGGACAAGGTCTACGCTCCCGACCGGTCTCGAGGAGTATGTGGGTAGGGGAGTAAGGGGAGAGGATAGGACAAGGAAGAGGAAGGACAGATCGCGCGCAATCCGTGGCCCGTTTGTTAGGGTACTGCTCCGGCATTCGCCTGGTGATGTTCGGAGAAACCACGGAAAACTACCAATCAGAGCAGCCGGCCGCTAGAATTCTCCTTCAGACAGCGACTGAATTCGACCTAGCTGAAAAGCTAGTGTCGAAAATCCTACCACCACCAGGACTGGAACCTAGGACCTCCCGGTCAGAGGCGCTGCAGTTACATCAGTTGATGCACTGAGCTACCGCTCCCGGTTTCATAGTCGAGAACTTCTGTTCTGCTTTATTATCATTATATAAACAAATGGCAGAGGCAGGTCCAGGTCCTTCATGGGTAGAACCTAAAACTCCTATCTAGTGATCCTGCTGTTGCCTACCCAGAGCGATGGCTGATGCCTACCCAGGCCGCACACGTAGCAGGTTTGACTTTGATTTTTTCCAGAGGTTGGCATAGCTGTAAATACTCTAGTGGTCGACTTTCTACCTAATACCCCACTCCGCCCGCATTTCTTCAATCCATCGTTCAAGAAAAGTTGCGCGAATAGTACACGGACGCGCTCTGGGCGAGACGCTCTGCAGGCCTCTTCGTCCGCTATTCCACACGCACAACCCATGCTCTTCACCCACGTTGCGTGTACTGCGCCCGAAGGCTGGTGGGATCCTGCTGTTCTCATGTTACCTGTTAGTCATCGGCGAAGTTCTCAACTCAACAAACAGAGCACCAGGTCACGAAACTCTCGTTTACTTTTAAAATCATAGCTCTTGTGGAATTTTCAAAAAATTACAGAAAACAGAGTATGTAATGTACAAGGCTATCCTATCTCACCATTTGGAATAGCCAATACGAAAATAGATGTTGGAATACATCCTGGGGTTAATACGTATAAACTGAAAATACATTTCCTAATACGAGAAATATTTTGGTTTCAGTTTGACTAAATTACTTGGGTTCTTAACCATTTTATCATTACTTTTTAGAATGAATTTAATATGAATTAATAAAAAGTAATTTTTTGTGAAAAACTAATTTCAGAAATTTTTAACTTAATAATTTCAACAAATCCTCGATACGATTAGCTGATCTGAAGAACGTCTTGTCCGCGTTGCTTGTAAAACATCTCGTGTACTTTAGATATTTTTTATAAGAGGGATAAACATTGATTATAAGTAATTTTTTCTATCAAATATTTCGGATTTTTGCCAAAAATACTTTTCTTGACTCAATTACATGGTGTCAAGCAATACCGCAGTAAAGAATGGATTTGTATGAAATTTTATAAGAATTGTATTTAGTGCCGTGGAATATTTTTGTAAATATCGTTTCAACAAATGACCCTTTCACCATTATTGATGAACACGTAAGAAAAACCACATTGTCAGATAATTAACTGTTGGGCACGCTACCACGAATAAAAATCATCAATCAAATCAACTGATACCCTGAGCCACCTAAGACGGTACGAAAAGTGAAACATGGACTCGAATCGGAGGATTGGTCTAGCTCAGACATTTCAAGAGTTAAAATCAAAATTCTCGAGGTTATACTATCAAAGTGATCAATGTCTTTTTCGTATTTTACTACTCTACACGAAACATTAAAAGATGCTTGTAACACGGCTAATGTAAACTTCGTACTTAAATAATTTTCTCCAATGTAAGTGGTCCTTTCGCAGAGATTTCGTTTATAATATGATCTTACAGAAGTTTTTTTGAATTAAGCAAATAAAAATATTTGATTAAGAGATGAAACATTTAAAAACAATAGAGGAAGCGATATTTGAAAGCACGAAATATATAGTACATTTTATAGTATTATAGTAGATTCAAACAACTTTTAGGAATGTGCTTGTTTGTTTAGACATTCTTTCTACTTCCTCCCATGTGTCCCTCTATACCAAGCAGATAATTTAGCTTTGGGAAATTAAATATTCTAAATTTTATTGGAACACTGCCGCGTTACTTGGAAAAACGAAAAAAATCCTTTCGTTCTACGTAACCCTTTACTGCATAATGAAACCTTTTATTAGGTAAACTCTTTAGTATGGAAACCCACGCAAATGGCTGTTCTGGTAGGTTATCAGCTTCCCGGGTGGTGAGATCCCGATAAGGAGATGTTATCTCTGAGGGTTGTGGAAGAGTAGGAGTGAAGGCACGACGTGTTAACAAGCGCTTTTTTGTGTCAATATGAGTCCCACTCAACTGAGGATCTCGACATATGACGATAAAAGCAGGCCTGACAAATTTCGGAGAAAAGGAAAGAGATACAGTTGCACATCGCACCGGCGCGAAAAATATTGGCATGTCAGCAGTTGCAGGACATGCAAGTACACGTTGCGAACAATGCATGAATGAAATTTAAAGCTCCGTCTCTCAAGGTAACTGCACATCAGCACTAAATGTAAAAACCATTGGTGCTACAAAATAACACAGATGTTGCACATTGTTTGCAAACATTACGAACAATTTAATTATTATATTGTATAATGTGACGATCCAAACGGACTCGTCAAAAACTAATTTAATTCATTCTAATAGACCCAAATGCGACATACTATTTATAGAAACAAATGACGGGATTCGGAAGAGTAGTGTTTACTTTTTTATTACGCCGGAGCTTAAGAACTGTGAAACAACAAATAGACCGGAGTAAATGAATAAAGAAGGGGGATTTTTGGGTGGCGAAGATTCTTGTGAACATTAGGTCTTTTAAAATAAACTCAAAAAGAATCACAATTTTTGTTACGACAGTCGAACACGACACATCAAAAACCGTGATGTAAGTAAAAATGTCAAATACGCTGAACGGGCCTAAAACGTTAGTAGAATATAGACAAAATAACCAGAAAAATATTTAATTTTATTATGGATGGAAACGAGATCAAGTGAAAGCGAAATTTAAACAAAAAAGGTTCCGTAGAAAGTAAATGTCGGACGAGAGAGACGACAATTGTTATTTGAACTTTAGAAAGGCAGAGAAACGTGAGGTCAGACTGGTATGAGATCTGGTACGTGAGGTTTCGCAGATGGAAGCCATGATATTTTTAATGCGTTAATGTATAATGATAAGTGTTCGAACATGAAATGGGTTTCAAAATGGAAAAGTGGTAATTTTGGAAGTCAGCGGCGTGAGTGCAGATTTTTCTGGTAGAGCTCGCCGTTTGACGTCAAAGGAAGTGAACATTTAAATTTTTTATTTCGACTTGATAATACGAGAAAGGCAAGAATGTTTTTTCAGGGAGGAAAATATTAAATTTTAAAAATAATTGGCTATATACAAAGTGGGAAAGAAATGTGCGCTTGTGAGAATGGAATTTCTGTGTACTGTTACATATGAATGTGTTTGTTTTCAAGGATAAAATATAATGTTTTAGTATGTGACGATGTTTTTTTATGTAATCTGTTATGGATTAGCCAGAGTAAGCGACAATAGAACTAGGGAGTTATTTGATACTGAATAAACGAAGTTGCACCGGTATTTGCGTCAGTAACGATTAATTTCGAAAATTTGGTGTTTTATTTCATTATGAGCAAGAGAGGAGCAAAATAAGTATCGAGATCTCAAATTGGTGATAAGAATCCCATTTCCCGTATGGACCGGCTTCGTGGATTCACAACATAAATAAATTTTATTGAAACGATGGATTAGTTTGAAGGCGTAAGGAAATATTTTTGAGTTAAATTAACTCTATACAGGTAGTACCTTTTTATGAAATAAATTATATTAATGAACAAATTCCCCCGACCATTTCAATAATAGCAGTTTAACTCTTCATTGATAAGGTAAAAAAACTTACATAATTAGTAAGGTTGCGTCTGTTAGACCCAGAATTTGAATTATGGGCTAGGCTTTAAAGAATCGCAACGAGACATTTTACCTTACATTTCATTGTCCTTTTCATTTGTTATTTGCTCTAAACAACGGCATATAGAAAACTAAAGTTTTCACGCGAAAAAACACCCTGAAATTTTATTTTTTGTTTTCGTGGATTGTTGTCAGACCCACAAACTTAACACGTTTGCATATGTATGTGGACGTGATAAATCCGAATCTGAAGCCAGAATTTCGTCACCACCTTCCAACTTTCTAAAAATGGCGAAAAAACACCGTGAAATTGTATATTGTAAATTTGAGGGTGTTTTTTGCGATTTAAAAAAACTGGAGGGTGGTGGCGCAATTATGGCTTCAGTTTCAGACTCAGTGCATCTATATACATAGAGGAACATGTGTCAAGTCTTTGGGTCTGACAGCAAACCCGGAAAACAAAAAAAATACAATTTCACTTTTTTTTCGCGATTTAAAAACATGGAAGGATATAATTGATTGATTGATTTTTCGTGTTTCCGGGCGCGTCAACCGCTTCGGTCATTAGTCCCGTTAGTGTAATGCATGTTTTTTTTCTCGGGAGATGGCAGTGATCTTCCCCCCGCTGGATGGCGAGATCCGGCACAGACCTACCGTCGGCTAGTGGGATTTCCCCCTAACCAGGACTCTCCCACCAACGTAGCACCGCCCCAGCCGGGACAAGCTCTAAGCTCCCGACCGGTCTCCCGGGATATGTGGAAGTGTAATGCATGTTAGTGTAAGTGTGTGTGTAAGGGGAGAGGATAGGACAAGGAAGAGGAAGGAAAGATCGCGCGCAGACCGTGGCCCGTTTGGTAGGGTACTGCTCCGGCATTCGCCTGGTGTTGATCGGAGAAACCACGGAAAACTACCGATCAGAGCAGCCGGCCGCTAGAATTCTCCTCCAGACAGAGACTGAATTCGACCTAGCTGAAAAGCCAGTATCGAAAATCCTGCCGCCGTCAGGACTCGAACCTAGGACCTCCCGGTCAGAGGCGCTGCTGGAAGGGTATAGCGCAATTATAGCTTGAGATTCGTATTGAGCGCGTCGACATACATAGTGATTCGCACATTAAAAACAGTCACTAGGTCGGTCAGGTAGCCTCCCAGGCCCAAGGCTAACTAAACAATCACAAGTAACGGCTTATCAACAATGAACAAATAAACAATTTGCTGTGGAGGAGGGGGAGACAATCCTTGAAAGGTAGACAGCGTCAGGTGGCAAAAGTCATCCAAATAAAAGCAACAAAAATATTCCCTTGGGTCTGTGAGACTCAGCCTTACCAATGAAGACTCAGCCTAACCAATTTATATGCTAGGAATATTTCAGCTACATCTAGCAAAACTCTCTTCACCAAACGAAGCTTGAAACACAGCACACAATTTTCAATTCCGTAACATCAACTACGACCCACTTCATTAGAAAATTTAATTCATCGACGTTTCTTAAGATACTACTAATTATCTAATACATATTTTATTAGTTCAATGGAATAGTAAAGAATTTTTAAAGCATTATAGTTTCTATAATCACTTTAGCGATAATCTTATCTCTGTTGCGAGTTGTTAAATTCAACGTTTAAACAGAAACAACGAAAAAAACATCTTGGTTGACTACGCTTTTCTTTAAAATCATAACACTTTTGAACCAAGAGACCCAAACATAATTTTGGTTACACATTACCAAGGGAAATAAGGAAACAATTGTAAAGAGTCTATCACACATTTTTTGTGAAATTGAGTTATTAGCGTCATACAAAACTTCAAATATTATTCTTTTAGTGTATATATTATTTAAATCCAATATAGACTTTATGCAAACGTACTGTGTTTAAATGTTTAAAAATGTAGTTGAGTTATATGAGGGAAGTTCAGATAAATCCCTCATTATCCCATAAGAATGTCAGTGTTGCTAACCCCTTGTTCTACTGAGCCCTTCAATTAGTTCTACTGAGTCATTAGCATAGGCGTAATTTTCCCTTCAATTAGGTCTAATAACTGAAGGGTTATCTTATCAGTCTTTACTCTAAATTAAACGTGATGATATACCTCTTTTCAGGAACAAGTATTTTCTTGGCATTTTTTGAAAGATTAGTCTGGTAATCTATGAGTAAGCAAACTGTCTCCAAACATTCAACACCAACCGAAAGTCGATTTTCTGTTCATCCGATATTACAGTAAGCGGATTACTTATCAAAGCGTTTATCTTCATAAAGCAAACGCTTATTATTACAGCAACGTAAACCGTGGAGTATTGGTATCCATGAATTACAAAAATCTGCATATTATACAAGAAATCCGACATTCTTGGAGCTTTGACACATTCTGTTGTATGACCCAACTAAATAAATGAATAGGTATTTATTTCAATATTCTTTTCCATGTAACATTTTACATTATCTCAATAAATCATAGACGGTTCATTGTGAATTCATTAAAAAATGAAAAATTCTAAAATGTGAAATTAGTTTTCGGATCCGGCACTGTGAGTCGACTCCGGGTTCAAAAATGCGTCTTCATTTTTGAACCCGGAGTAGCTTTGTAATACAAATCGTCTCAGTTTCTACAGCTGTATGACGGAAGGAAATGCTGGCAGAGCAAACAAGCTAGATACGGTGATGGGATTACCTCATGCCCGGCACATGTTCCCTTATCCCCGAGAGTGGATAATAAATAAAAACAAGGCCCAGTCTTGGTTACACCGATAGCTGGCAAAAGTCCAATTAATCCAATCCTAAAATGCCAATATATAGAGAACAATATTCAGTAATTCCACCATGAGGCACAGTGTTTCAGAGAAGTTAACAACTAGTCAGTGCATTCTGGATCTTCAACGCCTCCTGTGGATTTTCTCGATCAATGACGGATGGGGCTTATGAGCCTTTAAAAACTAAACTTTCACCATAGGTTTCTATGTAACTCTTAATTCTTTTCCCGCTAATCCATTTCACAGTCTTGTAAAATCTGTTTATCTGTTTCTTCGAATCGCTACTCCAAAGATCTATTACACCCTCCTTAATTAATTAAATTCACGTTTCCAACTTTTTCAGGCTGTCATTTGAAGAGCGAAAGGCGAAGTGCAGTAGTAGCGAGTTTCAACAGATTAGTATTGTGAACTGGATGGAGCCCTGGTTATTCCTCGGATGGATGGATTGGTTCATTGATTAGTGATTCCGGTCTGTACAACTGCTAAGGTCATTTATCCCGTAATTGGAGTGCACTTTCATCTTGGAGGTGGAGGGAATCATTCTCCGCTTGTCGATAAAATCCGCCGTCAACCTACGTCGGCTTGCGCGGTTTTCCCTACCTGGTACCTCCCACCAGCGAGGCACCTCCCCAGCCGGGACAAGTTCCAAGTCCCCGACCGGTCTCCCAGCAACTGTAGTGCATTTTCAGTGGGAGTGTGTGGAAGTGAGTGGTGAGGATAGGAAAAGGAAGAGGAAGGAAAGATCGCGTACGATCCGTGTCCCCGGAAAAGGAAGGTACTGCTCCGACTGGTGTTGTCAGGAGAAACCACGGAAAACTACCGGTCAGTGCAGCCGGCTGCTAGAATTTTCCTCCAGACAACGGCTGAATTCGACCTAGTGCTAGTGGAACCTAGTGCGACCTACGCCTTAGTGTTGAAAATCCTGCCACCGTCGGCATGCGAAACCTAGAACCTCCCGGTTAAAGGCATTGCAGTGACATTAGTTGATGTCCCGAGCCAACTTTCCCGGTTTATTCTTCGGAGGGAACTGTGACTTGTAAATTGGAACATCTGGTCTATTGGTAGCTGTTGTTTGCACACAGCTTTCTCTCCTGGTTATACAATATATTGACAAAGTGTTTGGTAGAGATTTGGATACGAAATATTGTAAACATTGGTTCAAACATTCTTTTTTGTTGTTTCTATTTGTGACTCCTCATTATTTGGAGCATTTCACAACAAATTTTATTTCAATTTTTCGAAATATTTTCTTTTACCTGAAATGAAGACAATTTAATTGTTTTTCGTTATTTATTCCCCCTCCTCCTCCCCTCCTCCCGAACATGTCACGAGCATGCTTTATTAAATGAAACTTCCAGGTCTCACAGTCGTTAACATTCATCATTTAACATTATGTCAGAGGTTTAGTGGAAATATGTGGCCCACATCTCAACAAAATCATGTTTCTCTATCCAACTTACGTGCTTCTAACAGTAAAGTGCCGAGATCGAAGCTTAATAGTTTGCCTTCTTTAAGAAATTGCACTTGTGCTTTACAAGCCAAATGGCTTTACGACTTAATGGTTACTCTTTTATAGTGGGCAACTTTACGTAAGTCAGAAAAAAGACAAGTTTGCTTTCAACGCTTCAAGTAGAAGCTAATTCTCAAATATTTTATTAAATTTGAAGGTCTTTACGGAACGAAACATAGAATAGCCAACACAAGAATTATTTTTATCATTAACAATTTTGATTTCGCAAAATACATGAAATAATTACTGATTATTTCAATGTTCAATCACATCTGTCTCGAATAGTGATAGTCGAATCGTTATGGAAGTTATTTTGAAGGTTTTATCAAAATGGTCCTCACTTAATATACTTCTGCTACCGCCCTCCTGCTAAATGTGAGTACAAATAATGGAATTTTGGCAAACACGTAGGCACCGCTTCTAGATTTCACTGCTGGTGCGTAAGATGTAGTTGCATTGCAGAATGTGCTATTCAAGTCATGACATACAATATAACATGTTTCCCGTAGGTTAATTCGCTTGGTGTGCCATGTTAATACTCTCTTCCCAATACTTTTTCTGCTTTAGTTCGATATTTCGTATTTCTTTAACTGTTCTTGTTTTACCGTAGGACTGTTTTATCGTAGTATCTTTTTGTATTAATTAACTTGAGTTTCTGAAACGTAGCTTCCAATGGTGTGGTCCCGGGTTCGATTCCTGGTCGAGGCAAAAATAGAGTTGTATATTTCCTTTAAAATGGTCCCAGTTTCTAAAGCTGTGTGAGAAAGCAGGCGGATCTTGCTAGTTATGGTGGAGGGACTATATCTCGCTCTTACCCCCAAGCATGGGAATTTAACTATGCCCAGGTATGTGGGACACCGTCAGTCGGCTATCAAAGTCGATCTATCAACTCAAAATGCCAAACATATACATTTCTGGAAAAAGCGGGAACTAATGTATATTTTCCTCTCGGCAAGTCACGAGTTCCTCTGTAATATTTGAAAACTGTAGGCCATCGAACAGACTCGACATTGAGATTACAAACTCACTAACTGCCGGCCCGGTGGCCGAGATCGCTAAAGCAAAAGTATTGTAGTGATCTCGGACCAAAGAGAGGCGGGTTCGAGTCCTGCTTCGGGCATGGTTGTATTTGTGTTCCACATTTTACCCCTTATAATTATCATTTCGTTTCATATTCATAGTGACCATACCGTTAACTCCACTAGTGGTCGCTAATGACCTAGATGTTGATGTGACCTTAAATAACAAAAAGCTCATCAATTACTTTTCATAAATTATTTAGGCGATTTTTTTCAAGCAACAACATATTTATCCCGAATCGTTTGCTTACACAAATCAAGAAAACCATCAATTTAGAAACAAAGAAAACTCGCCATTGTTTGATCATGGGGTTTATGTAGCTTATTAGTATTATATTATATTATATTATATTATATTATATTATATATATAATATATATTATGTAGTTTATTGGCTTCCTTGAACGCTCATGAAAAATTGTATTTTTTGATATGTCACTTTAAATTAAACGAATAATATTTCCCTTTGTAGCCCTTGCAACTGTCGCCTTTTGCAAAGGTGGACTTCAAGGCGCCAAGCGTTATGGGGAGGAAGGGAGATAGAGGGTGACAGTGAGAAATAGAGGGGTAACTACAGCAATTCATGGTCTTGTCAAGAAGACGCACGAACAAACATTAATGTCAACCAGTGGCGTAGCGTGACTTTCTTAACAAAGGAAAGCTGTCGGTTAAAAGCTGTTAGTCTCGTGAGGGTAATGATCCATAGGTCTGTATATAATTCAGGATATATATATTTTTAGTCACTATGTATGAGAAATTGACTTTCATTAAATGTCAATCTTCATGCGTTTTTAGGCGAAGCAAAACTATATCGCTCGTTGGCTGTAATATCACACAAATCGCTCGTTATACCATTAAAATACCATTATGAGTTAATGCACTATACAGAATTGTATATTGGACTAGCCTACCTTCCAGCAGCAACACCAGCATATCTTACAGAACAGTATTCCATCAAAAAATGGCAGAAGTGTGAATGAAAGAATGTTGCATTTTAAAACAAGGTAAAACTTAAACTCATTTAATTCAATTCCTGAATTTTTTAGATGTGCCACTACTGCAGCCAACGAGCAATACAAAATCTCTCCGAGGACTCCTCTCTTTTATGATTTGGATTTCATTGATTGATTAGTGATTTCTGGCGAGTCAACCCTAAGGTCATTAGTCCCATAAGTAAAATGTGTATTTTATCGCGGAAGATGGCGTTGATCTCCCCCTACTCGATGGCGAGATTGTCATCGACGTATGTCCGCTTGCGAGTATTTTTCCTAACCTCTGCTTCCCTCCAGGAATACTGCCCCAGCAGGGACAAGCTCTAAGGTCCCGACTTGTCTCCAGCAGATTGCGGTTCTGTAGAGCATTTCGTAAATCAAAGGGATAATGATAGGACGAGGAAGGGAAGATCGCGCGCGGTCCGTGGCCCGTTGTTAGAGTACTGCTCCGGCTTTCGCCAGGTGTTGATCGGAGAAAGTACAGATCAGAGCAGCCAGCTACTTGAATTCTCCTCCAGACTATCTGAAATCGACCTAGCTGTTTAGCTAGTGTCGAAACTCCTGCCACCGTCGGGACTCGAACCCAGGACCTGCCGGCCAGAGGTACTGAAGTGATATCAGTTGATGCCTTGAGCAACCTTTGCTGATCTTCTCTATTTTACGCCCTATTTAGTTCTGTGTTAGGGTCCTTCGCGGGTTCAATGGTGTAACGGTTAGCGTTTCGGACTGTTATACCCAAGTTCGCAGGTTCAAACACGATCAATGCCGTGGATTTTGAAGGGCGAAACAATCCTTTGCACGCCTTCCTTCGGAAGGGAAGTAAAGCCGGCTGTCTCATATTGTAGAGTTACTGCATGTGAAAGATCCTCCGGACTAAATGAAGCCGTTGAGCAAAATTCGAAACGCCTGTTTCATCGCCCGAGTAATACCTCCTTTAACCTGAGCCTCGCCACAGAAAATAAGGCATCATTGAAATTGAAACTTCAATTTCGCGATCAAATTTGCTACCAGAGCGCAGCCCCTAATTGCCTTCTAAGCCGTTCAAAACATGCTTTCGCCAACTCTCACAGATCCCGCTCCCAGAGCATTCCAGCACGCAGCCGCGATTGAAAGAAAGTTCAAAAACAAATGAGAAATAAAATCATTATTAACAATTTAACTATCTGTAAATATACATAAAGCCATATTTAAAATAATCTAACACGCAGAGTCACTTTATCAGTATTGTGTACTCAAGTTCAATAACAAAACTTCGCTTCCCCATTTTTTTGGGCCTATACTCTGTAATTCACGAACTACATCAAGTTTAACAAAATGAATCACTTAGGTGGTAAACGCACAAAAATATACAGAGCAACAGTGGATATACACTATAAAAAAATACAGAGCAATACAGATTCGCACTACTTCGCACCGTTGCCTGTTATTCAAATTCCACCTCCCGACGCTCGGCAATATTTGGGAAGAGGTCCCGCGGTCGACCTTGACCTGAGGTTCTGGGATTGGGTCGTTGCCTTAATGTGCTGCGGTATGCGTTACAATGTTTAAGTTTCTAAGCTGTGAACCAACAGTCAGCGCCCAGAGAATACAGACCAACTTGGGATGAAAGTGCAACGAAAATAAAATATGTTTACAATTTCCAAACATAAATATTGTGCTCACAAATTGAAAGGAAAGCGACGTTTCTATAATACATCCATGGAGGTTTCACCTCAAATATTAACGATCAGATTGAAAGTTTTTCCATTGTTTCATCAAAATTGAACTTTCCTTTCACGGATTGAAATTCCAAAGTATTGATCATCGAAAAGAACGATATACAAAATAGAAAACATAAGGAAAATAATAATAATAATAATAATAATAATAATAATAATAATAATAACAATAAATGTCATTTTCAAACGGAACAAGAATCGAAGTTGATGTGTAATGGCTGTAGGAACAAGCCAGCATTTTAAAACATTTCACGTAGAAGGGAAGGGAATGAATGGTTGAATATAATCACTATACTCGTAATAAATCATCATATCATAGTCGAATAGAAATGTTCTATTATTATTTATTAATACTCAACTTCTTACTGGTACACCAGTGTACCAAAGGATCAAAAACTTCGAAATACACTTAAAAAAGCACTATGTTTATTGCGCGATTAGAATGATTTCACTTTTACTGTAATAACATCATTACAACATTAGTGCTTTGAAGAACTACGTCAATGAACATCAACATGTTTTTAAGCTGTCGGGAATTTAGTTTCTTAATTGAACGCTGATGGTCTGGTTTTTATCTCATAATTATGCAAGTAGTTGCAATAGCTCCAGCAAAAGTAGACAAATTCGTTTCTTAATAGACTGCCACTTTTATAATTGCTTCTTTGGGATCATAGTCGCAAGTAATATCCCATGTAGCCTAATTATTGATAAATTCTCGGTTTGAGTAGCGACAAGGGGATTAACCTGAGAATTCCCCATGTACAAGTATTATTTACTAAGAATATTTCTCTAATGATATTATAATTACACTCAATTTCAACCCTTTAATTTCTATATACTTTTATAATTTT
Source organism: Teleogryllus occipitalis (assembly GCA_011170035.1). Taxonomy (NCBI): domain Eukaryota; kingdom Metazoa; phylum Arthropoda; class Insecta; order Orthoptera; family Gryllidae; genus Teleogryllus; species Teleogryllus occipitalis. Next base: position 13,612 of record BLKR01005057.1, on the reverse strand, counting down.
AAAAGTTCTAGCGAAAGGAAGCATACAACAACGAAATATTTGAACGAAATAATAACAAAATCCCTATGCGAATGTTAAGTTTATTAATTTTATTAATATAAGAAATACGTGATCAAACACAATAAACTTCAACATCATTTTTTTGAAAAGCATTAATAAAAAACACTATGAAACTATTTATCTTTTTTTGCGTAAAAAGTATTGTAGTGCTTGTAGTTTCGTTAGTCATTACGAATATTGTTTAGAAAGTGAGTATGATGCGCCTCATTTTATAGTAGGTATGGTATTGAATAAACTTTTGCATGTAACATGAAGCATTTTTGCTGTGGTATTTGTCCTGATAGTTTAATATTATTCAACGGTCGTTTTTCTCTTATATTCTGCCTAATCGTTTAAAATGTTTGCACTCTCCTGGACGAGAGTATCGCTCAAATATATGTCACACTGAGCATTACAAAGCTCCAAAAGTTGCTTCCAGATACATTTGTGGTTGCCTTGAGAATTTACTGGATTAGCCGACTTAATAATTTCGTCAATTTCACCGAAAAACGTTTTACCGAACCTCTTGTTGGGAAATATTGCTACTTTTTCTGTATGAACATTACATTCGTTTAAATATCGATCATAAGTCGTTGTCTAATGCTATATGGGTTACCAAGCTTTGATTGCTATATTGCAATGAAAACAAGTGTACATTGCGGCGACAAAACGTGATAAAACGAAAGGTGGACTTGAAATTAAAACGATGAAAGCGCACGGATCATATGCATACGATTGGACAAGAAAGGTCGAAGTCTTATATTTTAATTAAATGGTGGACATTTCATGAGTGTCATAATCGTCCACGAGTATATTAATTTTTAGGGGGAGGTCAATATATACCTGCAAAATCCTGCAAAAACACTAACCATTTTTCAATTTATTTTTGGTGCTTCCGTTTTAAAAGTCGATTTTTTGCATTAAAGTTTATTTTTACATTCTTTAGTTAAATTGGCATATTTTCGTTACTACGGTATGAAATAAAATTTAACTTTTTTCACGTCTCTATTCTTCACCTTTACTCCGTTAAGCTTGATTAGTGTAGAACCTTAAATAATTATGAAGAAATAAAAGAAGTCATCTCCGTGAACTAAATATTTATATTATTATATACTTACGTTTCACAAGTATGTACTTAAACTTATTAAGTTGACGGATATGACTTCTTTTATTTCTTCATGTAATTACATCAACAACACCGCATCAGAATTCCCACAATTAAATAATGTACAATTATTTATTATTATAAATTATAATTAAAGAAACGTTGCTAGAATAGAAGTCAAGTGCCTCACTGCTGAATGAGATGCAAAGTTCTGCAAATGATTTACGACGTAGGGACTAATTAGTTGTAGTCATTAACTTTTGATAACATTTTTTATTTTAAATAAATTGGACTAACTTTGTTTATTAAATGAAATACTACTCAAATGTCTAGCGCATGTGGTGACCTCTAAACGACACTCGACACCACCGTACACAAGTATAAATGAGGCAGTTTAGAAATCGCGAAATATAATTTTGCCGCATGCAGAGTGAATGAGGAACAGAGTGCATAGAAGAGCTTGTGACACGATGGCCCGTCGTTTCTGCGAACAGTTGGCGTAAAAGCTTTCAGAATTTTGTGACCCATTTGTGTTGTTATCAACGACGTAATTTCAGAAAACAATATCTCGTTTTATTGGTGGTTTAAGGCAAAGGCACGTGGACATACTGGAGAAAATTGTATAGTTTCATTTCAAAATATATATTTAGTGTCAATATGTTTATTACCGAACGGACGCGAGTTCGAGTCCCTCCTTGGGCAGGTCTGTTTGTCCCTTGCCCCAACGTATGTGTTGTCGTGGAGGGCCTAGCAGATCCCAGATTAGACAAGCCCTCAAGTGTGTTTGTATCTAGAGTATTGTCGAATATGCGTCCCATCGGAACGTAAAGGGTAACCAGTTGTCGGCTGCATAAAGGCCCTAAAAAATGTATATTACTGAAGAAGTTGCAACTCGGTTGAATACGCCCTTTCCCAGGAATAGCGGGATTTCTACAGTGAAGCAGAGAAAAGAACTTCTAGTATACTTTTGCTGTATCGTTTGGTGAAAATTCTTACTGAGAAGCTTTTAGCCGCAGGCATTTCGAGCGTTCTCTGAAGAAATGTTGAAGTCAGAATATCAGCAGTTATTTTCCAAGTCTATTGAAATATGTTTTGATTGACACCAACAAATTGCAAGCTGCAATAAATTGCCAAATGCGACCCGCGAGATGTGCAAAACTGGCAAAAACAAATATTGATTCAATAAAATTCCCCACGACTTATTATCAAAAACTTCGAACAGACTATTATGTTTAATTGACGCAGTGATTTGATCATTCCACCATTCTATCGTAACACGTAAACAACGCACCAATTTGAAATGAACTATGACCTTCAAACAAATAATACCTGACCTTATATCACTCTATCAAATAAACGCTAAAAATCTATTTAAAAACTAAAATAGCTGTTTAAATAACCTAAAAAATAATAAACCGTTTTAATAACCTTCAAAATAACGAATGCTTTCCGAAGTAAACATTACCCCGCGAACGGGAGGCCGTGTCCTACCTGTGGCCGCGCCGACAGCGAGTCCCAACGACGCAACAGTTGCCGAGGCAGCGGCGAAGAGAAGCGAAGCGAAGCGAAGAGAAGGAAGGCTGCAGGCGACGTACGCGGCAACGGAGGGCGACGCGGCCGCTACGACGCACAGAGCGCGTGTGCGGGCGAACGGGCGCGCGCCCTCGCCGCCGCCGCCGCCGCCGCCGCCGCCGCCGCCGTCGCCGCTCGCGACCTGCGCTCTGCGCCCGGCCACCCCGCCGCCCCCACCGCCCCCACGCGCTGCGCGAAACTCCCCTCTGCCCGGACAAGGACTGCGTGAAGTCGCCCGCCGCGGGGGAACTTGACAAAAAACAACTTTTCTTGCGTTGGCTCATCCACGTTTAGAGGGAAGTTTTGGTAGTTCTCAAATGCCCTTCTGTTGTGAGTGAGTATTGATTCCGGGGGTATGAACTACAGAAAACCCTCATTAACACGAATTCCAAGGCACCGAAATTATCGGAGTTCGTGTTAGATATTTATTATTCTGCAGGTAGATATATACAACCTGGTGGCAGAACACTACAATTTACATATTACAAATATTAAGTTTAAATTATTTAAAGACATAATAGTAATAATAATAATAATAATAATAATAATAATAATAATAATAATAATAATAATGATATGCTAACAATAATAGCATTAACTACATTTTATGGCTGACCTGCACAGTTATTTTAAACTATTAAATACAAGACTGCACTACTTTTTAATTACACTTCACTTTCACTTCACTTCACTTCATTTCAAATTCACTTCTCTTTCTACTTCTATAGTACTGCACTACACTGCACAACATGTCACCACACTTCAAAACAATACTACTTTGAATATAATTATATATTTAATACTGGAACGCATTTAATAGTAATTAACACAATAATAATAGCAATAAAAATAACAATAATAATCAAATAATAACTGATATAATAATCCAACTTACTAAATTAATTAAGTTTACAAATTAAAATATGTTATAAAAATTAGTGTTATGCGAATAATATAAATGTCCGTATTATCGTAATCCATTGTTCGTGTTAAGCGAGTTCCTGTAACGAGGCTTTACTGTACTTACTAGATCATCAGACGCGTAAAAGCAGTACGCGTTATTTCCCTAAAGATGACGGTATTCCTTCCCTGATGGAAGATGAGATTCGACGCCAATTTACACCTCACCATTCAGGGTTCGTTATCCCTGTCGTTATCCTCGGAATTCCTCTTTTACTTTAAGGGTGATAGTAATGGGAAATACCCATAACTTCTAAATGACATCGAAATGCAGTTTTCGTTCGACAATGAGGAATCATGGGGGTAAATAATATGCTGTAGAGATACTGTATGAAATATTTTTTGTTTTAGAGAAATTTAATCATCCTCGATTTTATAAAGTCAATGTATGTATTTTTCTCGCCGACAATTGATAGATCATAAAAAGAGGAATACAATGATGTATCATGTGTTAATATTTTGATAGTAATAGGAGTATAAAATAAGACTTTCTTACGTATAGTTTTAAGTTCAACAGAGAATATTTCCTGTAGCAGCCCTTGCAACTCGCCTTTCGGGGAAGGTGGCCTTCGCGGCGCACTTTTGCGGGAGAGGGGAGAAGCCGTCAAGGCCAGCGTCTCGAAAAGCCGCAGCCGCAAGGGGGCAAGGGCTGCTACATGAAATATTGTACGTTTAATTTTAAAATCAGACGACAGAAACTACAATTTTATACTCAAAATATTATCAAAACATTAACATATGTTACATCATTACATTCCTCTTTTTATGACCTACCTATTGCAAGTGAGAAAAATATACGGTTCCGTTTAAAAAATCGAAGGGGATTAAATTTCTCAAAAATTAAACATTTCAAACTATATACATACGCAAATTACTTGCCCCATGACTCCGCATTGTTGATTGAAAACTGTATTTCGATATCTTCAACCGTTCAAAAGTTATAGGGATGACCCATAGGTGGTGGGACTCGGTGTGTATGAGTGAATAATTATTATATTGAAGATAGCAACGAGCGTTGTTACCAACGTTTCATATCAAGAATCATTTTAATGCGTAATATAAACTATGTATTTACATAGGTAAACAAGCTACAGAACTGTTTTGATGTTACGTTGACGAAATATCTGAACGTAGTTCCACTCACATCCAGCAAAATGAGAGCATAAGAAAAAGTACATAGTTAATAAAGTTACATTTAGTAGTTTGCTAGCAAACGGCGCTGGCGATCAAGCGTGCTTAAGCCATTATGCATTGGTTTTTCCTAGCATGTGATCGCAGTGGTAATTCGACTTGGGTTTTTATTGCATGAAGTGACTAGTCTAGAAAAGAGAATGATGATTAGAGATTAATAATTGAGGGGTTTACAAGCAAAACAAGTCCATGTGTTATGACTTTGAGAAATTGAGCTTCAAAGTTTTCAACAGATAATCAATTCCGATGGAGTAATAAGATAAAAACAAACGCTCTGTACCATTATTAGAAGTAAGAATTCCGTTTACTATGATAGGGAACAGAATATTTTGTCTTTATTATATAATCACATTACTACAATTTTCTGTAAAAGTGGACTGAGTCTGTTATGGATACCCATGCGTACCCAGTACGCATGCATGCGTACTGTAGATAGTTTAGATGTGATTCATGGTGTTTCGAGAAGCCAACCACACGACACGATTCACTTGGTTTTTGATTGATTGAAGAATCCGAGAGCGTCAACTGCAAACGTCGTTGGTCCCGTAAGTGAAGCCGGCTGTCCCATGTAAATTTAAAAGATCCTCATGCCTAAATGAAGCCTCTCAGCAAAATTGAAAACGCCTGTTTCATTTCCCAAGTGACACCTCCTTTCTCTGCAAGACGGTGAAAGGAGTATAGCGGAATTTGCGTGGTCAGGCTGAAGTGCAGGCCTCAAGACCTGAGCTTATAATATACCGGGAAATAAGACAATTGAATTAAATGTGCAGATTGTTTCTTGTAAGAGTGTTATTACGCTGCATTTTCCTACGAAATATGAAATTTTAAATAAGCATCCAAGGAGGGGAGAGCTCATGGGTCTTCAGACCTCCCTCACCCCCAGAAACCAATTATACATATTCAAAAATACTGCTTTCACTAATTTTCTTCACCAACGAAAATCGTTTGATATACCAATTGTTAACGTTATAAATATTAACAACAAGTCAACAAATAAAGATACGTATTATATTGAGCGAAAAAGTAATTTTTTAATAAAAAACGTCCAATTGGCTGGACACTACTTATCGCCGCTCCCTCCCCCTTTCAAGAAAATCCCAACGTCTCTCTCTGAACATATACCACCGTGAATGTAAAAAATTCCTCATTTCAAGTTTCAATCGGACAATATCAGGCAACATGAGGGTCGGAGTTCGTACTGTCTGTTCAGATAGCACACCGTTTCAGTGTTTTGATTAACCTTCTCATTGGCTTTCACTATAGGCCTAGGCCGACTTGTATGCACGTACTCGTATTTCATTTTCATCTTTTAACTTCTGCAATAATTATATAAGATGGATGTAACCCGCAGTTAATTGCATTTGTCTTAAGATCTTAAGGGATTTTCACATTAAGGTAATATCTGGAATAGTATGTATTCTGCTTCGTTAGTAAAATTTAAGAAACTATTTTCATGAAATATCCTCTTTCTCTGAGCTATACTAGAGCGCGTACCTCTACGTAAACTGGGTGGCCAACGTTTTAGCAACCATATCGGCTGTGCACAAACACATCACGCAAGCGACACGCCACGAAACTGATCATATATGCTAGAGAAAGGTTTGGTATTGATCGTAGGATCGCCTGGTATTGCTCGGAGAAACCACAGAAAACTACCTATTAGAGTAGGCGGCTGCTAGAATTTTCCTTCAGATAGCGGGTGAATTCGTCCTAGCTGCGGATGTATGCTAGTTTAGAAATTCCGGCATCGTTGCTACTCTCATCGTAGGACGTCAAAATGCAAAGTGTTTTATTCTAAATACCGATTGTCTCGCGAAATATTTTTATGAATTTTTACAACTAATAATATACTATATTCTGCATATATTTCTGCGTTTAACTAAAAAAGGTGAATTTCCAGAAATCTTTTTCTAATGCGAGTAATGTTTACAATGTTTTGTCGGCGTCTTTCCCAATACTACAACGCTCTTCAGAGCTGAAGCGAGCCCGAATAATCGGCGGTCCGAGCAGTCACATGATTCCGGTCGCAGTAGCCTACGGCTGCACTTTAATGAACGTTTCCCTCACCCTCGAAAACAAAGTATATCGATTATAGAAAGTCGATACGAAGACTACGTATCACCTTCATGAGACTTCCAGTAAGCAGATAGACGCAACTGACTCGACAATCTTCAAGACATGTTACTTTTGGGCAAAGAATAATTATGAAATTAAAGTATCTGAGTAAAAATCTTTATTACGATCCTCAATACATACGATTTTACGGCCATACTTGAAATGGTTGGTTTGTTGATGAAATGATTTGAATGATGATAAAGCAACGGTGGATTAACAGGGAGGGGACATAGGACAAACTCCAAAAACACTGACAAAAAGCTGCTTTGTCCACTAGTTTCACGTGGATTACCCTTTAACAAAATAACCTGTAGACGTAACAAATTAACCCGTCTTCTCATTCCCAAAGCATCGCCTATCCATTTACGCTTCCCATACACCACTCTCTCCTATCACCAGTTCCTCTGGGGGATGGAGAGATAGGAAAGATCGTTTTTCTCCACCATGTTTACATCGCACACATGCTGCGAAGTACAGTCTTTGTAGATGCAGTACTTCTAAACGCACATACGCAGAGCTACTGTCTTTTAACAGAAACAGGCACCAGACATACTATCCTGCTGTCCATAATGATGATGATGATGATGATGATGATGAATTTCATCTCGGAAAATACACTATATTCATGTCCTCCTGTAAACGCGATTTTTCGGTTTCTGTCGATATGTGACCATAAAAGTGTAGAATACCGGTTATATTCGTTTACATTGTGCGTCAGCCAAGTAGACATGCTAATTTGGATTTAATAGACTAAGTTATATGGCGTGTCTAGAATTTGATACTTAAAAATTCATTTTATATTGCCATCTTTAAGTTATATCCGCCATCTAAAAGATGGTAGATACGAAGCGAATTACACAATTTCCAAATCGTATTCTGTTGTGATAACAATTTAGCACGCGAAAGATCATCAAATGTTTTGTAGAGTTTAACTTACCTCGTGCAGAGAAAACTCTCCCTAGTCATTGTGAATTTTCCCAGAGAGACATCATTTTGGATGCTGGTATCATTGTTATCATGAATGTTTCTACGAGTTTTCTCATTTGGGACTAACAAGTCGTGGTGTAATACAAAAGCTCATATACGTTCGGAATATGAGATGGTTTTACGCATTCTGTGTTATTCCTCCGGATAAACATGGCCTATGTCAGTCTATGGCCAGAACCCCACTGGCAAAAGTGTTATGAACGAACTAAAATCCATAATTCAACGTAATATGTACAGGAGAGAAAACAGACATGCCAGAGCTCAAGAAACCAAGCACATGTTACACTTCTCCCTTTAGCACGTCACATAATTCTTAACGTTAAATAAAAAAGAAAGTGATCCTGATTTTCTCCAGAGTACAGGGTCTTCATGGGCCGCATCCCGAGCTACAGTGCGACTATACTTGGGTTTTTCTAACGTGGCAGCTGAGGGTAGTATCTCTAAGATGGAATTCGATACGACTTTTTGCGTCTTTCTTGGAGGTTGGCAAGATGTCGCATGATCTCGACCGCATCAAGCAGTGCTGCAGATCAAGCGACTCTAGCGGTAGGACTAAGAATGACTCAAAAAGTCGTGCCGAATTCCATCTTGGAGATACTACCCTCAGACGCCACATTAGAAAAACCCAAGTACTTAGGTTTTTCTAACGTGGCTGAGAGTTGTATCTCCTAGATGGAATTTGGCACGACATTTTGCGGTTTTTTTTGGCCTACCGCAAGATGTCGCATGATCGCGACCGCATCAAGCAGTGCTGCAGATCAAGCGACTCTAGCGGCAAGACTAAGAATGACTCAAAAAGCCGTGCCGAATTCCATCTTAGAGATACTACCCTCAGCCGCCACGTTAGAAAAACTCAAATATAGAGCTGAACCAGAACACTTTTGCTAAATCTGTTAAGACATAGTTCTGTTAAGCACGAGGCGCGATACACCCGCACTGGTATAGACGGATTTTTATAAGACTGTTTTGACAGCTAGTGCTGGCAACAGAACTGAAGGTTCTGTGGTCGTTGTGTCCTTGAGCCCATTAGACTCTCCTTCCTCCAATCGTTCGTTAGCAGTTGGGCGAACTTGTAAATGGCTTCGACGCTTCCTTTTGTGGTGTCCTCGTCCGATGAAAACATAGTGCGCCATGAGAAATAATTGAAATTAGGAAGTGCAGTGCTCTTTTGTAAAAAGTATTTTTATAAACATTACATTGAATTTATTTTTTGTGTAATAAGTTTTTATTTTATTTTAAGACTGAGTCATGAATGTGAGATGCGTACTGGTTCACGAGTTTCCGGCGCCTGTGCTGTAAGGTGGCGAACTATATGTACATTCGTGACAGTTTTTTTTACCGAATATGAGAGCATGTTAAGAGATTTTTCCACAGACGTAATTAAACTTCAATATTTTTAGAACTCGCGTACGTGCATATACCTCAGCGAAACTCTTTTAAGACTTCTACATAGTGTCTCACGGGAGCCATAACCAAACACTTTTCGAAGAGGCGTGGCAGAACAGCTTTCGTGGCGGAGGGATACTTCTGTGAATTACTTGTGATGTTCACTTGCTTAGCGAACTCTTATTTTGGCTCATTCTTAGGCGGTTTCTTCTATAGAATCGGAGTCTGTAATTACTTGAACGTCCTTGGGATTACTGAACACACAGCACGCGCAAACCCGGAAGGGTAAAACAGTCGCTATCCAAACGGGTATGAAATTACGTGAATTGAATTAGAGTCGCTTGGTTTTTTGTTATTGTGTGTTGTAAACATTCTCACAAATTATTTACATGCATTATATAAGGGCATTACATCAGTCACTTTTGGTTGATTCACATTTTTCTTGTTTAAAATCTAACCGCTGAAAAAAACAAGCTTTATATTGCTATGTTACGTGATTCGTGAGCGTTTGACTCGTTGCAGAAATATTACTTTTGCGAATTAATTGAATTACATTTTTGGTACTAACAAATATTTATTTTATAAATACAAAAAACTATTTCTTTACTTACAAATAACAAGTTGGAAGATTATAAATACAACATAAAATGTGCTTTCAGAAATCATATTCAATGTAAATTACAAGTACATAAACATAACTTTGTTACTAATTAACTTAATAGAACATTTCTGTAATATTAACGCGTATTAACATAACAAGTGACCTTAATATTACATTTTAGTACTTGGAACATTATATCAAAAATATACTTTTCGAATGTTTTAAACTTTGGACACTTTCGTCAAATTACGCTGAAATTTAAATTGTAGGAGATATTTTAATTTTGATGTAGTTCTTTTCTCAATGTTCATCACTCATAGAAATTATGACTAAGTGATGTAATGGTAAGTCTTATCATCACAAATGCCTCATCTGAGCTTGACAACTGATGTCACTGCTGAACAAGGAACAATGTGGGAAATTTGTTCCTCCAATAAAATTTCAAAAGTTAACCTGTCAATACCTCTGATGTGTAATGAGAGAATATTTTAACATTATTGAATAGAAATTTGAAGCGTGAAATGTGCATATTATGTGATCAAACACACCTGTCAAAACATAGTTCTAATTGAGCTTACAATGCTCATTTGTTTTCATGTATCTTCAAAATTTCTGGTCATTAACTCCCTATGTCATCAAAGAAAAAATAAAATGCCAAACTGGAATTTTTCAACCAATCAGACGTTTACTTTAGCCAATAGTATCTGAATGGTACTAGTATTAGCTCTTTACGTGAGGTTTGGAATTAACCTTTTTGTTGAACTGTGATTCTTGTTTTGCTTCTACTTCAAATCTCACTAGTTGTTTTTGGTATTGGCTGTATTTGGTTTATATTGCAGACTGTACAATTCAGAAGATCGGCATTTATAGCGTCCCTGAGAAATGCGTATTTTATTTAATTTTATTCTCATCACTTCATGAAGGAAAACCATCGCCTCTTCACGTGCATACTTCTATGTCATTTTTTGGTATCAGGCACTTGTAACACGGCAAAAACATTCCCTCTCAGGAAAATATTAAACAATGTAAAATATAAATAAAATTATGAAATTCATCTCTTTCATTATGTCTACAAAAGCATGTACAGCGGAACAAGTTCAAAAATCTACCCTGTTTTCTCCTTTCAGTCTATGTTCCCGTATATTATGGGCTGTCAGTTGGAAACCACATTGTTAAACTTGGCAGGGGTTTCAATATCTCTTTCTTTTTTAGTTTCTTCAGTAGTGGCACAACGACTGCAACGTACACATTTCGTACGTCGGGTCTCCAGGACAGCCAACATTCTGTTTATTCCCGCGGAAGACTACCTCCTTAAACGTCTGCATTCGTGTTGTTCATTGCGACAACTGAATCACTCGCTACGCCCGCTTCGTTCTTCTGACAGGCCGCAGGGGAACCTCCAAGGGCCCATAGCTCGGCTGGTCGATTTTCACCCAGTTCAGGGGGTATGGGGACGGTGTAGCTGCAGCGACGGCCTCGTGGGTTTGCGGCGTTGGCTGCCGCACCGCCGCTTGTGGTGGGTGAAGTTGCACATTATGCGTTGCCTCGTCATGGGGCTGAACAGGCTGTTCTAGCGGGTGGTGACCAGGGTTTCGTTTCTCTTGATGGACCAAGTAGTAGAACATTTGATCGGGCTTTTTCTGCTGCGATTGAGAGGCAGCTTGGTGTAAATGCAGCACTTGTTGAAACGTTTTCTTGGGACCTGTTAAATGCTGGTCAGCTTGCGGATGCCGCTGGTGTACAATTTCTTCGTGTAGTTGTTCGTGAAAATTGAAGTTTCCAGGAGTAGATGTCTGATGTAGAACATTGCCTGTGAACTGGTGAGTCTCGTGTTGATTGAGTTGCTGTTGATTGACCGGGTGATGACGGTCTGCGGGCCATTGGAAGGATAGCTGCTGAAGTGACTGAGGAGGAGTGGGGTTTGTGTGATGTAGAACATTGCCTGTGAATTGGTGAGTCTCGTGTTGATTGAGTTGCTGTTGATTGCCCGGCGGGAGGCGCTCTGCGGGCGATTGGAAGGTCGGGTAATGGGGGGGAGTGTCTTGATTGGCGGGCCTGAGCGGGTGCCGAGGCGGCAGCGGCCTACGCTGCTCCTCTGACGTCACCGGCGCCAACTCCAGTGAGTTGGTGCTCAGCGCCGCGAGCGTGGAGGGCGTGTCGGTGGAGGTGGGCGTGGTCGGTGCGGGTGCCTTGGGCCTGAAGGGCATTTTGGCCCGCAGGCGCGCCCCGAAAGGGACCATCGCCGTGATCATGTCCCAGAGGCCGCCGCGGCTCGCGGGGGCGACTGTGGGGGAGGGGGTGGTGAGGGCGGTGGGTGCTGTGGTAGGGGTGACTTCCTTCTTCGGGGAGTTCCTCTTCGACGCCTGGTGTCCGGTGTCCTCGTTCAGAGAGTCTGGCACCACCTGCAACGGAGTTTGAAATGCATCGCACCAGGCATTGAATCAGAAACTAGCTTACAATGCTCACAAACAACAGATTTCAAGTGGCGATCATTTAAAACATACTTTTTAAAATCATTCATTTAAACCAACTTAACTTTTCCTAGTTTTTATCACTTTTAATTGCTACCTTTTTACGATCTGCAATCATTTTAATTGATCAAATGAATACATTAATTAATTATAAAAGTGCACAGGGGAACATTATAAGACTAATTTAACATTTGTACAATTCAGTAGCTTTGAATAATTATAACTTTACACAAGGCAAAACGAGACACCTAAACAATTTTGTAAAATGGTTGGTTAATATATGTATCAAGGGCGTGTCAATTATGCTGCATTATTTTTTCAAAGGTGAACATCCAATTTCAACAATCTTTTTTAAACAAAAAATATGATGATGCAAGAATTGAATGATTGATTGATTGATTATTTCGTGTTTCCAAGGAGGATCAACTGCAATGATAATTAGTCTGGTAAGTGTAATGCATGTTTTTTCGCGTGATGTGACGGAAATCGTCCCCCACTGGATGGTGAAATCCGGCGCCGACCTACACGTCGGTTTGCGGATTCTTTTTCCCCCCAACCAGGTATCTTCCACCAGCGGGATACCGCTCCAGCCGTGACAAGTTCTAAGCTCCCAACTGGTCTCCCTACATGTGTGGCAGTGTAGTGCATGTTAGTATGTGTAAGTAAGGAGAGAGAAAAGGACAAAGAATAGGAAGAAAACATCGCGCGCGGTTCCTGGCCTGTTTGTTAGGGTACTGCTCCGGAATTCGCCTGGTGTTGATCGGAGAAACCACGGAAAACAATCGATCAGAACAACCGACCGCTAGAATTCTCCTCCAGACAGAATTCGAGCTAGCTGGAAAGCTAGTGTCGAAAATCCTGCCACCGTCGGGACTCGAACCATGGACTTTCCGATCAGAGGGGCTGCAGTGACATCAATTGATACCCTGAGCCACCTAAGCTGGTGTAAAAATTCGAAAATTCTTTAACAAGACACTTTCTACCGATACTTATGTTCTGTGCCTCCGAGATTGAATTGATATACAAAACATGTTTCGGGTAATTAGACGAACGTGATGGAATTGACTTTTCAGATGTGAAATAATCAATTCCCTTCTAGTCGCTCTTTTTCTCTTCTCTTTCTCTCTCTCTCTCTCTCTCTCTCACTCTCTCTCTCTCTTTCTCTCTCTCTCCATCTATCTATGA
>BLKR01005056.1:0-90262 GCA_011170035.1 Teleogryllus occipitalis | reverse complement strand
ATATATATATATATATATATATATATATATATATATATATATATATATATATTAACAATGGAACGTCTCTTATCCCAAATCTGTATGTAACCGCACCACGTTGCGGCGGCAATATGTAATAAAACGACTATACCTTGAATCTCTCTACTCTATATAAAATCTATACAAATTTATGCCCTGCTAGCTTTTGCCTCCTTTATCTAAAACTGTGCCCGTTACTTAGCTACTCCTTCAATGTTATAAAACTACTGGGCGTGAGGCTGTGGTTGGCCTGTACAGGAGCCTAACGAGATACTTAGACACTTGGGCGTAGGTCACTGTTTAATACAAAATCACGAAATCATATCATATGGCTTACTGTCGAACCAAGTACGTCCGGCATTATTTATTCTTTTCTGGGTTTCACTCTCTCCACACTCCGCTGGAGACATAACAACAAAAACATACACAAATGCAACACAATAAACAACAAAACACAATACCTGAAATACATAAAATCACATTCACACTTACTATTTACACAATCGACAAAAACAAAACAAATCATTCACACTTGAATGCGCATCCCCTATTCTGTCTGAATATAGCCTATTGTTATTTCCACAAAAACTTGGTCTTGTACATTAAAACCTAGTCTGTTCTTTCTTCCCATTTATCTGAACTATTAAATTACGCAAAGTTATTGCACTTTCCTTTCGTAGAAATCGGCCATCCGCGTAACGCCATTGTTCCATGTCACCTCCGTAGTATACACGCAGCATCCATTAATTCATCTCCCCACAGCATCCATCCATTTCCACACACGTTTGTTAACGACACATTTACTTTAAATGAAGAATATCCCTGATTAAAACTACTCACTAATTATTATACTAGTTTTTGTTAACTGCGACCGACAATATGGCGACAGTGTTCCGCGAACACTGTTTTCGTGAAATATATAAATATCTCTTCCACGTTTTATCTTTCCATTAACTCGACAGTTACTAAACACGATATATTTCACTCTATTCACAAACAACGCAATTTTCTATTAAAAATAAAAATTTTTGCGGAGCGTTTCAACATGCGTCCGTATTCAAGCTACTTCGACCGCGCTCCCCCTGTCATTGTTGTGTCCGGATCGTCAGCTCTTTTTTTCTTTTAACATCACACGATCGCTGTCGCTTCTCCTACAAAATATTACATCATTTAATTTAATTCACATTTTCTGTTCTGGCGTAGCCCCTCGAAGTTTCCCAACGTTGCGACTGTTACCATAATTTTCTAAATGATTTATTCTATTGGTTCTTAAAGTTTTGTTTGTATTGCTTCACGCGTTCTCTTAATTTTCGCCACAAACACCTTTTGATTTACTGAACCTTAAAGCACAACAATGGCTATCATGTCTGTTTACAAGCTGGAATTTATACTATACAAAAATGTTCATATCTTTCGAACGCGTGATGCGATTTCCTTCAAATAACTTGCAAACGACTTCGCTACACGAACGCTACTGCCCTATCTTGTCCCAAGTGTGAATTTGTCGCGTTTTCCGTTTACTTCTCAAAAACTATCGCTACGCGACATCGCCTTCATCTGTTTTTACAGTTCATGTTAATGTTATGCATTTTCTATTTATTCTTTGACTTGTGCCTTATTCTTGGGGGAATCATGGAATATTACATCATATATATATATATATATATATATATATATATATATATATATATATATATATATATATTGTTCCTGTTAATATTCTTCATTGGTGCAGATTATGTAATGAATTGAAATTCCCATAAAGAGCATTAATGAAAAATACCTCAGGCGAGAGGAGGCAGAGAGGAAGTGCCAGAGCATTGGGAGGGGCGTGGCTCGCTGCCCCGCCCACTCGCCCGCCGGCTCTTCGCCCTCGCATCGCCCTCGCATCGCCCTCGCATCGCCCCCGCGCGTTCGCCCGCACGACGCAGCTCAATGAGCTGGTGCGTTCATGATGCCAACACACACTCTCAGCCAATGTTCTCGTTCCATTCCCACCATAAAGTATGTGGTGAGTCTTGAACTGAGAACCGGGAGCGGTAGCTTAGTGCATCAACTGATGTCACTGCAGCGCCTCTGACCGGGAGGTCCTAGGTTTGAGTGCCAACAGCAAAAGCTTTTCAGCTAGGTCGAATACAGTCGCTGTCTGGAGGAGAATTCTATCGGCCAGCTGCTCTGATCGATAGTTTTCCGTGGTTTCTCCTATCAACACCAGGTGAATGCCGGAGCAGTATCCTACCAAAAAGGTCACAGACCGCGCGCGATCTGTCCTTCCCATTCCTTATCCTATCCTCTCCTCTTACACACACACACACTAACATGCACTACACTACCACATATCCCGGGAGACCGGTCGGGAGCTTAGAGCTTGTCCCGGCTGGGGCGGTGCCCCGCTGGTGGGAGAGTCCTGTTTAGGGGGAAACCCCACTAGCCGACGCTAGGTCGGCGCCAGATTTCGCCATCCGGCGGGGGAAGATGACCGCCATCTCCCGAGAAAATAAAATGCACTACACTAACGGGACTAATGACCAGAGCAGTTGACGCGACCGGAAACACGAAAAAATCAATCAATCAATTGAACTTAGAATACGTGTACCACGGAAAGGGAGTCCCATATTGTTCCATATTTTGCAAAACCAGGTTAAGTACACTTTCTCCTCATCTCCAATTTACTTTGCATCTTACGTACTCGCGCCCTTTTTTACGCTAGGGCTAGAGAGTCATTGTGTATAAGTACAAAAGGGGATTTGGTGGCAAAGAAGCAAGCGGTAGGTCTCGAAATGACACAGGCTGATAGTGCGTCAAACTCAGCACGGTGAGGCAACTATAGGACAAACAAGGAAATATTTGTTTCCCAAATCCGTAAATAATGATCTCATTTGATTGTATGTAGCAAAAAAGTCAGTAAGAGCTGAAATAACATTCAACCATCACTAATTAAAAAGATAATAAAGAGCAGGTCTTAATTAACTGTAGACAGACTAACGTAAATCGGTACCATGCCATTCCCAAGGGGAGAGGGCAAAAATTGTCCGCATGCTTTATTTTAATCTATGATTTTAAATGTAACATTTGTTGAAAGTTTTAACACTATATTTCTGGTCTCGCTTTAATTTATTTCCAGGTAGTAAATATGCATAAAATTAATAAAATTATTGAAAACAAATATTTCAAACCTGAACTTATTACATTACTCTCTAAGTTTTCCTCTTCTCTTCCTCTCTCTGAAATTCAGATAGTACTTGGTATTTCTTACTAGAAATGCTCTTTGCAAACATGTTGGCCACGCATAACACGATATTACTTACAGTTATTATCTTTGAAAAACGTAGTTCTTTAGTCTTTGATAAATTGCAATAAAAATCGTCCTTGGTTTTTATTATATTATGCTTTACTTGGCGGAAAGAGTATAAAGCACCCTCATAGACAATTATATAGTGCTGTAAGAAATGTTAGTAAAAAGCAAAATTATATTAATTAAATAAGAAAACTCCCGCATTATTTGCCGCCCCTACTGGAATTTTTTGAATTAATTCACTGACTGCTTAAAATTAAAACGTCAATGCGCTTAATATAATGTTGAACGTACCTTTACGAGAATGAAAGAAAATCAAAACGATATAAGTGACAGTTTATGTATTTTCAGAACACGTGTCTATGTAGTAAATCAACATAAAGTTGTGCTTTCAATGAACTGTTAAAATATGGTTTTAATGAATCAAAGTAACACATCTCGTTGGCATCGATTAAAAATACGACAGGTTTTTTTATGAGAATATATAAAATGTCACCTATACCATTCCGGGTTTCACTCATTCGAATAAAACGAAGTATTCCCGTCTTGGGGTCACTTTGAGCAATGTTGAATCCATCGGGGAAAGCAAAGTCAGTTAGCCCAAAGGTGCGCGTGGAGCGGTTTTCGCGGCTTCTTTTGAAGGCGGCGGTGGCGGTGGCGGTGGCGGTGGCGTGACGCATGCGGGTGGGGAGGGGAGGGGGACTGCCGAATTTCCGCGCCATAAATCCCCGCGCGCTCATCTTCATGTTGGGCCTTTTAAGGCAAAGGCGCGTCCTCGCCGCCGCCCACCGAAAGGAGGCGGCATTTGAAAGGGTTTGCAGCGTGAAACCACACTCGCAAAACGCTATTAGTTTAACGTACGAGGCAGCGTTTCGATCATTGAACGTTTCGTCCGGCGGCTTTCCTTTGTGACGTCGTCGTGATGTGAAAAACAACACACACACGGAGTTTCTTTGTACAGGTTTATTTACAATTACTGTTGCGTCATTGTCGATGCAACGCGTCTCTTAACCCTTGTTGGGCGTTGAGCGCTTTTTTTCTAGAGTAATCCTCCGTTACTGTGAAATTATTACACTGAATAATTAATATATATTTGTCAAGTCTCGTCACGTCGCAGTCAGTCAGTGCCTTTTATCCCTTTGGCCAGGGGCTCGACGTCGTTAGATCCCGGGGTTCCTAGCCGGTCACCCAACCACGAACCCGTTTCGAATTCACTTAACCTTCGTGACTTCACGGAGCGTAGTAAACGAATTCGGCTAGCGCCGCCGGTATATTACAATGTTTACATACTCCTCCAGAAACTACCGCTGCACTCCACAGCATTACCATTCCTGAGGCAAGCCGACCCAGACTGATCCAGCGTACCCCAGCGTGCTAACCTGTAGCACCGCTCCCGGTATCTGCTGTGGCCACCCTCGCAAATCTGCCACCACCCCCTCACGGATCAGCAAAGTGCCTCCGCACCGCGATTCGGCCCAAACTCGAATGCCAATCGCCAACACTGTACCGGCGTCTATAGCGAGGAGTCACGTGACAGACCTCCCACACCGAAGACCCGCGGACCGCGGCACCTCATTACGGAGTTTTGGGCCGGTCGCACAATGGGGCCCGCCGACCAGCTGCAGACGATCTGTCCTCACACAACATTCTGCGCTAGCTGAGCCCCGGATGTTCCCAGACACGCCCCCGTCGGCTTGCACCCTCGAAACGAGCGCTCCGGTTGCACCGCCAGCCCGACGCCTGGACCACCCCCTCCCACGCCCCGACCCGCGCCTTGTGCGGTCCGACGACTACTGAAATGCTACGACGTTACACCTTTATAACATCACAACATGTTCCGAATTGTTACGACGTGTGCTGGCGTTGCGTAATTCCCAGGTTGGGAATGACACCATGATACGAGAAGTTGTTTACATTACTACTGTTTCTGCACGTTTCATACAAACCCACCAGAAAGTAAAGAGGAATAAAAATCCTTTGAAATTAAAAACAAGAAGGATCTGTTAACTTTCCAACTCAAAAGTCTGTCCGCCGTCGCACGCTCCATTGTGGCTTTGTGTGTGGTTTGTTACTTTGCTCGCTGGTACTGTCTTTAATGTTTGGGTTGTATCTTGACTTGCGGTATATATTAGTGTCTCTCTCACTGAAATGATTTTTTTGATTCCCGGCTGTTTTACTGACATGTTGCGTAATCTCGGAGCTCTTCCCTATCTAGCTTCTATTCTATCTTCTATTGAGATGATTCATTAACTTGCTACTCACTATCTCAGTGTAGAAACACTAGCTGTCTTACAGACCGGCTGTACTCGGTCTGCGTTTCGATTATCGGTGGTATCTTCTTTTACGTTTATACCAAAGCGGAGTCGCACTTACTGGCATCTAGATCAGTTAGCGTTAGATAGAATTTTGGCTAATTTGCTAGTGAAAGTACTTGCTGGTTCATATCAGTATATGACAAAAAAGTGTTAACCAGTTTTGGACGCTACGTATTCTTTAATGACACGAGAATAAATTAGCATAAAAGTGGTGAATAATTCACAATTCTATTATAGTTACTAATCTTAATATACGAAAATTCTTTTTCTCTAGTAAGAAGGAGAGATGTGTTCGCTGAGACTATTTTCAGCTAGGTCGAATTCAGTCGCTGTCTGGAGAATTCTAGCGGCCGGCTACTCTGATCGGTGTTTTCCGTGGTTTCTCCGATCAGCACCAGACGAATGCCGGAGCAGTGCCCTAACAAACGGGCCACGGACCGCGCGCGATCTGTCCTTCCTCTTCATTGTCATATCCTCTCCCCTTACACACACACTTACACTAACATGCACTACACTACCACATATTCCGGGAGACCGGTCGGGAGCTTAGATATTGTCCCGGCTGGGGCGGTGCCCCGCTGGTGGGAGAGTCCTGGTTAGGGGGAAACCCCACTAGCCGACGGTAGGTCGGCGCCGGATCTCGCCATCCAGCGGGGGAAGATCACCGCCATCTCCAGAGAAAAAAACATGCACTATACTAACGGGACATATGACCGAAGTAGTTGACGCGCCCGGAAACACGAAAAAATCAATCAAATCAATCATTCGCTGAGACTTCCCAAGTGTTCGTATTCATTAAAAATACGTGGACTATATTTTGCGGGTATTTTGCTCAGGCTCAGGCTTCCAGTGCGTGAGCTGACTCGCGGGCTCGGCTGCCCTCCGCGATCCCTGCGCCGTCCATCAGCGGGTGCCGCTGGCCGCTGGTGACATCGAGCGACCGCGCGGGATTAGCAGCTCCTTGTAAGGCGTCGCGCCGCGCATATTTTGACGAGGGCGGGTTTCGCCACGGCCACCCGCTAACCCGCCCGCAAATTGCGGTGGACCCATAAGAAACCCAGGCGGTGTCGCCCTGGCGGCAATTTGGCGACATCCCGCCCCCCTCCCACCTCCCCGTTCCACTTACTCCGAGAACTCCTCGAGCCCGCACCCAGCGACCAGTCGCAACGACGTCGTGGATCGCTTTCCTTATTATTTATTTATTTATTTATTTATTTTACGTCAAAAAACAGCTGAAACTGCGTATGACGTGCTACGGGGAGAAGTTAATTGTGTACACATTTTCAAAATTCTGAGATCACTACACTAAGTCATATACTACATGAATTTTGAAATTTAAATTTAAAAAAAATTTCATTTAATAAAATCTATTTTCAAGGATATAAAAGCAATAAATTTTGGGCTCTTATCCATGATGTCCTTCCTCAAGAAATAATACTTCCTGCCGCGAAAACATGAAAACGATAATTTGAATAACTATATTTCCCACTGAATTCTAGAAGACGTGCACAGATAATGAAGTTACATTTATGTTCAGAAGCAAAACAAATGCTTTGCTCTGACTTTTCTCGTATTGGGTACTCGGATTTCCAATTGAACTATACGCGAAGTTTTCTTGGCGTCTTCCAGCGGGGTGTTTTCAGAGAGTAGGGATCTGTCTATATCACTACAGATATGCGCTGATGCTAACAACTGTTAAAATAGAAATACAATGGCTATTTGTGCATCATTCACTATTACTATATACAGTACGCAAGTACAATAGATGATATGAAGGGACTAAGCAAATAATAACAACCATAAGTGAAAATAATTGTAGATAATTTTGCACATTAGTGAGATATGGTCTTCCGTAAAATCAGCTGCTTTCAAGTGATCTTTGAGGTACATTGAAATAAAAGAATATGAATCATAAAACAAAAAATGAAGGTAAAGAACGCCATATAAATCAGCAAATGGAACACACAAGATAATAAGAAACAACGAAAACGCAAGAACTGTTTGAATTATGGTAGGCGGCCCTGACAACCTTGTGTCGTTCCCAGTGAGACTAAAGTGTGGCCAGTGTAACTGGTTGAAGACTAGAAGGCTCAGATCTAGAAAACTTGCGCGAATAATAGGTATATTACTTCATACTCTCCAGGCTTTTAGGAGACCGTTTGTTCTGTTGATATGTTTTAAGCAATTCAATTATTTTTCTTTTTTTCTCCTCTAAAAAGCAGTTTGAAGACTAATTATAATCAGTCTTCAAATGCACGACCATAATTATTTCCGTGCATTTCTGTTAGCGTATACTCTATTTCCATTATTATTATTATTATTATTATTATTATTATTATTATTATTATTATCATTATTATTATTATTATTCAGATCAATTTTAAACTTGAAGTTATTTCATAACTTTCCATTTTAATTCTTAATTTCCAGTTTTACATTGCTGCTAATATAAAAAATAAAATATTTTATAGAAAAAAATTATTCATTCGCCAGAGGTGACCCATAAAAGAACCATGGCGTTTGCCATTAGAGATTCAGGGTATTCTAAGAATAGTGTCAATCAGAATGGTGTAGTCAAGCCGGCCACAGAAAGAAAATGAAAATGAATTGAATATGGATCGTAATAGAACTACATAAAAGAGGAAGAATGTGAAGAAAAAAGAATTTCACTTTTTGGATCTTAACACTCTCTTATATGATGACTTATATGCTACGTGCATAACATGTTAGTCCACAATTTCAAACGATGAATAAAGCATTATAACATTCTAATGTTGTCGCCTTTAGTTTTCTATTTCCAAGCGCCATTTTTAATTGCGCGATTGATAGATTGATTAGTGCTTCCGGGCGTATCACCTGCTAATGCCATTCGTCCCATAAGTGTAGTGCATGAATTATCTTGGTAGGCGGCTGTAATCTTCCCTTTCTGGATGGCGAGATCCGGTGGTGGCCTAAAATTTGGATTTCATGATTTTCTTCAACCAGGTGTCTCTCATCAGCGGGGAACGGTCTCAGCCGGGACAAGGTCTAAGCCCCCGGCTGGTCTCCCGACATGTGTGGTCGTGTGGTGCATGTAAGTGTGTGTGTAAGTGAGGGGTGCGGGTAGGATAAGGAAGATGAAGGAAAGTTCGTGTGCGCTCTCTGACCCGTTTGTTAGTGTACTGCTCCAGCATTCGCCTAGTCCTGAGCAGAGATACCACGGAAAACTACCGATCAGAGTAGCCGGCCGCTACAATTCTCCTCCAGACAGTGGGCGAATCCAGACCTAGCTGGCGTCGAAAATCCTGCCACCGTTGGGACGCGAGAAAAGTGCTTGTGTCGATTACGTCTCTTCCCGTGCATTACCGTGCGCACTGGTTCCCCCTTCGCAAATTTCTCGAAATCCGACTTGCCACCGCTAAGCTTCCTGCTTTCCAGGCCTCCAAACATGAGCGCATTTTCGCAACCCCTGCGGCACCTCCCATCCATCCACCAAGTGCCGCAACGGGTTGGCAACCCTGCCCAGTTGGCGATACTGGTCATGCGCGACCCGCGACCCGGAGACGGACTGTCGCTGTCGGCGCGCGGTCAGCCGGACAACATTTTTACGAGAGGTCCCTCTCGCGTTTATTTGGGCGTAACCTTCCGCCCGCCCCCCTCCGCCGCGGAGTCCGCCCACTGTGAGCGAACTCCTCAGTCGCCGCCGCGCCGGCGCGGCCCTTTCGTCGCGCCTTCTATATTTTATCGTTAATAGCGTCCGAGTCCCCGAAAAAACAAGTTGGAGGTCAGTGACGGCCGTATAAGGCGATTTGCGCCTTGACCCGCCGGGCCCTGAGGGGCCTGCGAGCGCTGCGGGCGGACGGAGACTTTCAGCTGCAGCCTCTCAGCGCACTGCGCAGATCAAAGGGCTGCCTTTGCAGTCACTTTAATGCCACATGCGACAGTATAAGGTGCATACACAAAATGAATAGCAAATTGAAAACTAATTAAATTCCATGACCAATGTTCGTTGTTATGTGTGTTGGTACAAGGGCTTGAAATGAGGGTCATTGTTGACAGATGAATTATCACCGAGTTCGTTGGTCTTTTTAATTTTCGACTGTGTGTATTATCAAGCAAATGCTGAGATGGTCCCTTTTTTTGCTTATGGACATAAATGTAAGTTCATTATCTGTCCACATCGTCTAAAATTCAGTGGGAAATATAGTTATTCAAATTATCGTTTCCATGTTGTCGTGCCAGGAAGGATTATATTTTTTTATTTTTTACAATTCTTGCAAAACACGCTAATTTTTTCTGATTTCAACATTCAAGTTGTATATGGCTTAGTGTAAGGATCACATAAGTTTGAAAACGTGCCCATAATTCACTTCCCCTTACTATGTCACACAGTTTTTAATTGTTTTTGACGTAAAAAATAAAAATAATAAAAATCAACATTGTGTGAACTTCCCCAAATCCAATTTGATCGTTATGGAGTTCAGTGATTTCAAAATGTTGATTTAATTTCATTGTATGGTGAAATGATAATTACACACATTTTTCTATAAGTTGCCAAGTGTACAATTTGCTGGTTTTTTAAATTTAAGATTAAAGGAAAGATCGCAAACTTTTATTTTCGGAACGCTTAAAATTATTTTTTTTAAAACATCTGAATGGAACGAAAATTACTTCACATATTTTACGAAACTTACTAAAGGATATGATGGGCTTGATGCATTGATTAATATGTTGCGTATTCAAATTTTGAGGTAGAAATATGTTATTTTCTGATTTGAAACTTACGAATGATTTGTATTATTTATTTTTCTTAAAATACCGATTTTAATTTTTATCAATAAGTTGTCATTTCTTTTTTCAATACAAACGCATTTTTATACATTCTGTAATTTCTATTTGCTTTAAGTTTGCAAACAATCAATGTAAATGCAAGTACGCAAGGAATAAAATATTCCACAGATATTTTTCGAAAGAAAGAAAATGGAACGGAATAACGGAATTGAACGAAAATGTAACGCAGGTATTCATAGATTTCGTGGTTCAACTATGGAAGGATGTATGTTTTCGTATTTCGACTTATCGTGTTCGCATAGTAGAGGTTTCTGAAGAAGAAAACTGCGCTCATTACAAACCATTTTCAGCAATCGACAGTAATGCCGTGTGTCTGGATATGCGCAGTTCGAGTTGAGTACGTGCGGATGCTTAGATGTGGTAGAGATATGCTGTCGATTACAGTACGCTACGGTGTGCAAGAGGTCTCTATTCGGGAGTATATGCACTCTCGAACGTTAAAGAAATCGAAAGCACTATCGATCTTCTGCGCATGCGCAGTTCAAGATTCGCATCACTTTTGTGCATCAGCGTATGCGCAGAGGATCGATATTGCAGTCGATTCCTGCCCGCTAAGGCGTGCAAAAACTCTTCGTTGAAGGCTGAGAGACACTCAGTTTCCTAAGAGAGCCGAAATCTGCTCGCAAGAAGTCGCTCGTGGAGAGGGGGTAATTGTCGCCGAGAGCTGAACTGAAGGCTCCGTGGGCGCTGCGTGGAGGGTGGAGGCGCCCGGGCCGGCAGCTGCTTGGGAGGGCTGGAGGGCCAGCGAGGCCGGACGCGCGTCGTCTCTGTCACGTCGCGGCCCGTCCCCGCCTTGTTTACGAGGAGCGGCTCCGTGTGATTTGCGAGTGGCGGCCAACGCGCGGTCGCCGCCCGACAAATTGCGGCGCCATCTGCAACGGTCGACGTCCCCAGCGCCTCCGTGTGGCGGCGGCGGCGCGAGAGTTTCTGCCCGCCCGCGGACCCCCGCTCCACTTCAGTCCATCCCGCCCCGGTCCACCCCAGTCCACCTCGCCCCTCCCCGCCCCGCCTTGCTCCGCCCCGCCCCGCCACGCTCCGCTCCGCCCCGCCCCGCCCCGCTCCGCCCCCCCGCCCGCCCCGCCCCGCCCGCTCCGCTCTGCCCCGCCCCGCCCCGCTCTGCTCCGCCCTTGCCCTGCCCTGCCCTTTGCCCCGTGCTCCGCTCCGCCCTGCCCTGCCCCCGCCCTGCCCTGCCCGCTCCGCCCCGCCCCGCTGTTCCGCCCCGCTGTTCCGCCCCCGTTCCGCCCTGTTCCGCCCCGCCCGTCCCGCTCCGTCCCGCCCCGCCCTGGTCTGCCGTGCCTGCCCCACCATGCCCCACCATGCCCCGCCATGCTCCCGCCCCGCTCCGCCCCGCCCTGCTCCCGCGCCCTCCTGCTCCTGCCTGGCCCCGCCTCGCCTCCGCCCCCACTCCGCCCCCACCCGCCCCGCCCGCCCCGCTCCGCCCCGCTCCGCCCTGCCCTACCCCGCCCCACCCCGCCTCACACCGCCTCACACCGCCTCACCCCGCCTCGCCCCTCCATTCCCCGGCTCGCCTAGCCTCGCCCCCCCTTGCCACGCCCCCCTCGCTCCGCCCGCCTCGGCCCGCACCCCCTGCCCCCCTCCCGCCGCGTTTCCCCCCGCTGCCGGCGGCCGTAGAATTCACCGAAGCGCCGACCTTTCGCCCACCCTGCCCCGCCTCCACTCCTGCCCCTTCCCACCCCCTCCCGGGTGAGTGCGAAAGGCCACTTTGCGGTGCGCCTCTGCCTGCGAAAGCAACTCCCCTCCACTCGCCTCCTCCACTCGCCGCGCCTACGGATCCCCGGACACGCGTTTCTATGCAAGAGCTCCACAAGAGAGGAATAATTAGTTCCACAATTCATTTCAATTTCGTTTCAAGCGAATAAGGGTTCAATTTGTTCTTCACGTACCCCAAAGACATGTCGAATCAGTAAACATAAAAAAATAATGGAGATAATATAAGTATTACATCAGAAATGGTAAATCCTTTGACATGATCAGTTCCAAATATTAAATTTTGCTTTGGGTGTTCACATTGCTTCTAAATTCATCTGTTCTCTTCCACTTGCATTTCCTTTAAAAATGGAAACTCACCTGTCTTGCCGTTATTCGTAGCAAGAAACAAGTAAATACTGGCTATTCAACGATTTCTGCATTTGAGACAGTGCCGTGTGGTGAAATTTGTTTCTAGGGAAGCAATTTCATTTCTGATGGAAGATTTGTAATTATTCACATGAATAAGGCGACAAATGGATAATTTAAACACAGAGCTGATAAGCACATACGGAGCCCGCCTCACGCGCGCAGTGAGTCGAGCTGTATGCAACTGGCCGACAGATTCCAAAGGCGAGCTCGACTGAATGAGCCTGCGCGCGTTCACCACACGCGCCAGCATATCTGCTGATCACAGCATTCCCTATGACACACTGGATGCGGTCAGCCCAGTGCTTTCAAAGAGCTTTACAGGCGAACTCTACCCTATCTATTTGTGACAATAATATTTACGTGCTCGTTTTGTAAAGATAAGATTGGACGCGCCCCATTTAAACTGTTTTGACATGGATTACGAGTAAATTATTCTAAATTACTAATCAAGTGGCATGAAAATATAAGATATTCTTGGAAATGATAGTGCAAGCAATACTTCCCTTGCTTCTATGGAATAAACGCCCCTGATATGAGAATACCGATGTATTTTAGCATTTTCATCGAACTTCAAACCCACTGAGCATTGCCGCTTTCTCTGCAGCGATTCTGACCGAAAGGTTCTAGGGTTCGAGTCCCGACGGTAGTAGATTTTCCCACTAGCTAAATAGCGAGAACGAATTCAGCCGCTTTCTGGAGGAGAATTCTATCGGCCGGCTGCTCTGATGGGTAGTTTGTTTACAATTTTTCTGATCAACACCAGGTGAATGCCGGAGCAGTACCATAACAAACGGGTCACGGACCGCGGGTAAATTTTCCGTATGCGGGGAGACCGGTCGGAAGCTTGGAGCTTGTCTCGATTGTTAAGTTCTATGTTAATGCTCTATTATGAAGTTCTATGAGAGTTGTAAAGAGCATTATTTCGTATAGGCAACGCGTTTTCGCTGTAGACATATTTCCCTATACACAGTCAATTCCATGCAGTAAGTATCCATACGGTGCAACCCATTTTCTTCATAAGTGTCTTGATGCAAGAGAGCGTCATTGTCTTGGAATTCAATTTCCGGTCGAGGCAAAAAAAAATGTAGCTTTCCTTTAAAATCGTCACAGGCTCTGTAACTGTGTGAGGAAGAAAAGCTCAAGCAGGCGGATCTTGCTAGCTACGGTGTCATGTTCGCCGCATGTCGCTCTTACCCCCAAGCTTAGGAATTTAACTAGACCCAGGCAAGGGGGACACCGGTAGCTGGCCGGCGAAGTCGCCAAAAACATACACACCGCCCCAAAACATGCATATATATGTATACATATGTTGTATTAACATCATACATATGTATGTGTGTTTATGAACGTGCATGTGTATGGCATACGTAGTGACTAGAGTCATTCCAATGTTGTCGGCCGTCCTAACTATGCCATCATGACTGGTGTGTTACCAACGTTTCGAACATCGTTTCAGATCGACGAACATAATAATAATAATAATAATAATAATAATAATAATAATAATAATAATAATAATAATAATAATAATAATAATAATAATAATAATAATAATAATAATGTCTTTATTAATGGCGAGGCTCAGGCCATAAGGCCTGCTCTTCCATCTAACCACGAACATGGCTCATGCACTCGAACGCTGTCCATTTGAGCGCATTTCAGCCCTGAGCAAGGCCCCCGGCGCGCCGCCGCGCGGGCAGTCTAGAGGATTCGGGACGGAGTGGCGTGCTGGGAGGGATTGGGACTTTGCCGTGCGACGCGACGCAATGCGACGCGACTCGACGCGGAAGTCGGCTCAAAGGCGCCCGGCCGCGCCGCGTCGCCCTCGCCGCTTCGCGCCTCCTCCGCCAGAGGCGCTCGCGGCGGGAGGAGGGGGAGGGTGCGCCGTATGCTTCATTATGCCCGCGGCGCAAGAAGCGTCGGTCGATCAAAAGTTAATTAAGCGCCTGTGAGAATGTGCTTAAAGCGCGCCTGCGTTAATTGCCGTTCAATCGGCGCGCCGCTGCGTCTAGAGTCGTGGACCCTCTTTGCGGACGGCTGCGCCACGTGACCTCAAGATTCGGAAAGGAAGAAGGAAAACAAAAGTACAGCGTTTCGCGTGTAGTTTCCTACGTCATCGAGAAGGCGAAGAGATGAACTGCGAAACCTCCCTATCTTCAACTTGATAGGGAACTAAAAACTTCGTTTGTTGGAATACTTTGAAACGCAACTCGAATAAAGAGTTGTATGGGAAAGACAAATTCTAGACATTGGAATTGGGGTTGGTAATGCTCGAATTAGTGAATTATGGTGTATGAAGAAATAAAAGAAGTAATTCAGTAAAATGAAATATTACTTGTGGCTCTAGAGAAAACGAAAGATGGGCACAGCGACGAAATAATAGAGACGGAGGTTTAAAAGGTCGTAATGAAATGACACAGTAGTGATATGAAACTCGTAAGAATTTATTTAAACTGACGAAACGTACACAGATGAATATGTAATAAATAATATTTAAAGTTTGAAGGAGTGAATTGTGAGACCTGGTGTGATGTAGAATATAATTCAGACGTGACAGACTATTACAAAATGTCAACAAGAATGGTGCATTGAATGCACAAAAGATGCAAACACTTCCACATTAGATACGAAAAATAACAAACCTTGAGAACACAGGGGCATAAAACAATAATGTTTTGACAGCTACAGTTACATATTACACATTTTTTAACATCTCTGTAAATGCTCGTGATGAAATAGCACATATTCTTGCGGGCGTATGTATGTTTGTGTGGACAAGGGTTATTTTATTTCTCAATATTTACTTACTGTAGCATTAGTGTGGCCAGTCGACGACCCCAGTTCAGTTGCGCACCAGTGGTGGATGTTCCTGCCAACGCGGCAGAGAGTGCAACTCGTCAGTCATTCTGACGGCCGCTCGCGGAACTTCATCTGCTGAGGAGCACTCGAAACCGTCTTGCGTTCGCGCTGCTACTTTTCCGGCGCCAAGTGCCAAACACGCACCGCGTTTACTTTCTCACTCTAGTAAATGAATCTAATCTATTTAAACTTTCTTCTCTGTCGTCGTGTTTTGTTTACGGACTATGGTATAACTGTTTTGGACTTTTAATAGGTTCAATATTTGTCTAAATATCATTGGCCTTTGTTTAAACAGTACTAATGCTCCGTCATTTTGAATTGTCCGCTTAAAATGTGCGCCAATTTCTTCCCTGTCATGGTAGGTGGCTTTAATTTCCATCTCACGCTAAGTCAGTGGAGTGCGTGCGGAGTGTCGCGAGTCGGGAAGAGAGGTTCCTCCGTGTCTGAGCGAAGCCGGTGCGAATAGTCTCAGACGGAGGCGGCAGAGCGGGTTGGTCAGGGGAGGGCGGGGCAGGGTTAGGCAAAGCGCAGCTAGGGCGAGGACGGAAAGGATGAAGCGGAGGACAGGGCGGGGATGGGGGCAACGGGCGCGGGGAAGGGCAGGTCAGGGCCGAGCGGGACTTAGCGGGGCGGAGTGCGGGGAGCGGGGAGCGGGGCGAAGCGTGGCAGAGCGTAGAGAGGCTGGCAGGAGCGGGACGGAGCGGGACGGATGGGGACGGAGCAGGACGGAGCGGGGTGTGTGGGGTGTGTGGGGCGGGTGGGGCGGGTGGGGCGGAGCGGAAGGGGACAGGGACGGAGTGGGGGGACGAACTGGGGTGGGGGCGTAGCGCGGTCGCAGAACCCGTGCCCAAAACGGAGGGCCCACCTGAGTGTGGCGCGGTTGCGGAAGCATGCGGAGAGCCAAGAAGCCACACACACAACACAACACAGTTCCATAAAAGGGCTATACAAACGTTGGAATGTAGTCTCTTTTCTCATGTTTTTTTTTTTTTTAGTTTCAACTTCTGAGGTGAACATTGGGAACATAAAACGAGGAACTGGAATACTAAACTGCTCTCTGAAAATGAAAAATCTGTTTTTCAAGCTCCAATATTTGAAGTAATGAACTTAACCTACATCCTTAGCTAGTAACACAATCGTTAATTTAATTTTCAGCTTCTTTGTGTTTTAACATTTCAGATTTCGTGAACACCTCCACCTCTGTGGTCCCCTCTTCTTTCAGATTCACCTGCAACTTGTCTCTGACCTTGATTGATTATTTCGTGTTTGCGTCAACTGCTACAGTTGTTTAGTACATGTTCTTGTCATGAAAGGTGACAATGTTACTCCCCTGCTGTATGGTGAAATCCGGCACAGACCTCGCGAGGATTTCTTTATCCAGGTACTTCCCACCAGCGAGGCACCACTCCAGCCGGGACAAGCTCTAATCTCCCGACTAGTTTCCCGACGTATGTGGTAGTGTAGTGCCTTTATGCATAAGTTATGTTATAAGAGAGGTTATGATATGCCAAAGAAAGAAAAGAATGCGCCGTGACCCGTTTGTTAAGGTACTACTGCGGAATTAACCTCGTGTTGATTGGAGAAACCACGAAAAACTATCGATAAGAGAAGCCTAGATTAGAATTCTCTTCCCTACTGCGGTTAGATTGTATCTAGCTATCTAGCAAGTGTTGAAAATGCTGCCACCGTCGGTATTCGAATCCTAAGACTCTTCCGTCACAGGCTCTGTAGAGACATTAGTTGATGCCCTGAGCCACCTCTGCCGGTGCTTTTGCCTTGACCCTTGCTTTCTTTGTATCATCAATCAATCATCGATCTCCGTCTCCACCTTCAAATCCACCTCCACCTCCGTCTTTTCCTTCTCTTCCACCATCACTACGAACTCCGCTTCCGCTGCATCCTCCCCCTCCCCTCCCCCGCCACTTTCGCCCCCCTCCACGCCTGCCGTCGCCGGGGGCGGTCTATGGAAATGAGCGCGCGAATCCGCGTGTAAAGCGACGGCGTCGGCGGCGGTTAAGAGGCAGATTATGGGCTCTTCCTTTCTTCCTTTTGGAATAATTTACAAACTGTTTAAACGGCGTCGGCGGCGGAGCTCCTATCTCGGAGGAAGCTTCCTTGGGGCAGGCGCCGCCGCCGCCGCTGTCGGGGGTGGGGCGGACGTCCGCGAAGGAAATCGCCGCAGCCCCTGTCGGGGGTGGGGCGGACGTCCGCGAAGGAAATCGCCGCAGCCCCCGCCCCCGCCCCCGCCGTCCCACCCTCGCCGTCCCACCCTCGCCGCCCCAGCCCCCCCGCCGCCCCAGCCCCCGCCGCCCAGGCCCCGTCGCCCCGCCCCGCCGCCCCGCCCCGCGCCCAGCCCCGCCGCCCCGCCCCCGCCGCCCCCGTCTCCTCGCCGCCCCGCCCTCGCCGCCCCCAGCCCCGCCGCCCCAGCCCCCGCCGCCCCCAGCCCACGCCGCCCCAGCCCCCGTCGCCCCGCCCTCGCCGGCCCAGCCCCCGCCGCCCGCCCCCGCCGCCCCGCCCCCGCCGCCCCCGCCGCCCCGCCCCCCCGCCGCCCCGCCCCCCGCCGCCCCGCCCCCCGCCGCCCCAGCCCCCGCCGCCCCAGCCCCGCCGCCCCGCCCCCACCGCCGCCGTCTGCGCTCTTCGATCCTCGCGCCGCGCTCCGCCGGCGTCGCGAGAGCGCCTTGTGGTTGTGTCCCCTAAAGTCCACTAACCATTCCGCCAACCTGCTCGTTGCGTTAGTTGTTTTCATTATTACTAGGGATAGGATTTTGATGATCTAAAAACACATAAAAATGCCCTAAAGAGAGTGCATTTATTTCCTAAAGATCCTTCAAAAACTTCTGTACCCTAAAACGTAGCCAGTTTGTGATGTGTACACTGCGAAATATTTCTTTCTTCGGTTAAGCCAATAATTTACCATGATAAAATATTTGGAATAAATTGAATAGAATTGAATATAATCTGTTCACATAACTGTCTGTACCAAAGACATAAATTCTGAAGATAAGAGTTTAGGGATCTCTTCACTTCCTCTGCCCTCACAACTTTGAAAGCCATTGACACCGCGTTGACAGGACCTAGTTACTTTTATGCGATAATGGTTAATTCAGCAACAGCAGCATTTTTGTATTTAGAGTAAGTGTTAAAAATGAAATAAAACTATTGAAAAAAGTTTTAAAAAATGACCAAACAATGTTCTCAAAACTGAAAAATGAAAATTGTGCATTTTCAATCAAAAATAACAAAAATGACCTAACAAATACGTCAAACATCTTAAAACACTGTGATATATGTTAGTACCAAAGAAGACGTGTTTCTCAAGAACGAGAAAAAAGATGCAAAATCATCAAAATCCTAGGAATTAGGAATGTTTCAGGGTGCGCTTCTTTTTTCATTTTTCCTATTTTCGTATCCACCTGACGCATTTCGGTTTTAATGGTTATTTCTCTTTTGTTGTAATCGACTAGCTTTCTTTATATTATTGTTCATATTTGTATGTACTTTTGAAAAAGAGTAAGAAGAATATTGTATGATTAAAAAATAGTGACTCTCCAAGGTCAGGAGCTAGAAGGAGAGAGGTTTATTTACGTTCTGTCGGAGCTTCAATACCAAAAATTTAATTTGTAATGAAGCTCCCGATTAGATGACAGGATTTTTTTTCTCCCGGCCTCGGGGAGGACTACTTTATTTACTTTGATATTTTACATTGGACAATACCAAGCCCATTAGCGTGGGTTTTTGATACAAATACAGTATAAATTTCATCTTGCTTTTTCGCGCCATGTTTTGTTGAAGTATGGTCTCATCTCCGAGACCATTTCTAGACTTGCGTTATATTTAATTACAATAAAACTGATAACATGTTTTTGAAAGATGGGCGATCTGATATTTTTTTGATACGCAAGCGATCTTATTCGATTCTGCTTCGTTTTCAGACTTACACGATCAGAGTTCTTTAACCTGCATGAAGCATTTCAGTGCATTGTACATATTTTCGGTTATTTTCACTCTTAATAATTCTGCTTTAACATTCTCTTGTTTAAAAGCTACTGCGTTAGTCTGATGTTTTTCTCTCGCATGTCACCTTCATGCATTTCTTATGATTACTGCTACTGACGGTTCCCAGTATTTGCCAAGGCTTTTGCTTACCCTGAGTAATTCCAGCGAATGACACTTAAAGGAACTCCAGCGTTTGCACTTCACCCTTGAAAATGTAATCATGGTTACGGCGTCGCCCTCCATTTGCGCTGCGTACAGGAGACGTCTCGCCTACCAAAAATTGAGTAGATAAGTAATTGAGGAGATAAGCGTGAGGAGAAGAGCTCTTGACTTTTTACGAGATTGCTAGGATGAAAGTGCTTGACTCAACTGCTCTATATATTTCTTTTGGAATTAGACTGAGAAAATGTGAAATGGGAGGCTCATGTACTGTCGTCTCACATTTCTTGCCAGCCATGACCTGAGACTGTTTCAGCCGAACATTTTCACTCGGTGGGTTGCGGCTTGTGAAACTGAAAAAAATGTGCAATTTATGACGTATTATATCAAAGAGCTAAAAGCGCAAGTTAACGACCGATGTTTGAAATTGGTTGTCTATTGGAAATTGTTGAGAATATGTTAAGTTTCACATGAGAATGATGTAAACATGTGCAAATATTCACTATGAAAATGTTATAAATACCACATAACATATCAGTATATTAAAACGTCTCAACTTACGTTTTTCCTCGAATATTTTAATTTTTTAGGCTCTATGGAAGCTTTACTCGTCTTAAGAAGATATAGTACAATTGTAATATTATACTGAGAAATGGGGTTGGAGCTGCTTTTTCTGCGATCGAAATCATACTTTATTCTCATCTCATGTAATGTGTGATGTAAGATGTACGGAGGTCGTTCGATAAGTGACTTGATTCGCATACTAACAGATGACGAAAGCAACATGAATTTTAATTTAAGCTACAACAATATACGGTAAAATTTCATTGTTGCAAGTCATAATCACTCTAGCTCATTGTTGGACAGCGACTTGAACAAAAGCATGTATGTGTATGTATATAATTTTATTGCTCGTATGTGTATAATTTTACGGCTAAAAAAAATTACATTTATTGTAAAAAGTACGTTAGCATTCAACGATCAGTTTTGGCGACAGGGCTCTTTTGTTTGAAAAGTAGATGTATGCAGCTTTGTAATGGGAAACCGAACAAAGTACTCATACCCTCCAGCAGCAGAGTTGGTGGCACAAAGCATGGACATTACGATCTCCATCTGGCCCTCGCCGGATGCTGCCGCCACCTGATTGGCGGTTGGAGGTCCGCCGTTATTGGAACCTCCATCGCTGCCACCGGACGCAATAAAAGACGCGCATCGCTGGAGTTCTCATATCCGTCGGCTCAGCTAAGGGGAATGATAAAGGGGTGGGAGGAGCGGAAGGTAACGAATTGGTCCACATATGAGATCGAAACGATTCAGCGTTTGGGCAACTGCCTGCGTGGGGCAGCGATGGGGAAAACCTTTTATCAATGGTCGACCAAATACATCAAATGTAGTCACTAATTTAAAAAAATATAGTAAAATTTTTAATGCCTGCCTTCTGACAATTTTTGTTTCTTCTTGTTGACATTACTACTAGAAGTAAACTAGTTTTTTGTTATATTTTTTCTTCCTTATAGGTTATAGGTATTTCAGAGAGCCTCCTTATAGGTATATAGGTAGGTATACCATATCAAGTCTTCATATTATTGAAGACCATTTGTTCAACATGGATGAAAACAAGCATCTGGCCATTGATTGAATAGCTTTTTTTGTGTCCCTTAACCGCCGCAAAACTGAATCTTGTATCCCCTCGAAGGAAGTAATACAGAATCACTGGAACTCTTGGATAATGAATTGTTTTATCGTAAAATAAAATTCTAGTTCTTTCGAATTTGTTGTCAGCTTGCAGAAATCCGTGTGAAATAGCACGATCTCGAAATTGATATGAATAGTGTTTGAAAAATGAATGAAATTAATGCAAAGTGTTATCATCTCCTTTACATTAATCCCGAATAATGAATTTTTTATTCAATAGACGTGTAAGAATCAAGTGGGAAACCTCCTTAGGATGTAAATTCTGTTGTTGTCTCACGGATTTAGAAACGGCAGCCTTGGAACTTTGCGCTTCGTCGCCGCATAAAATTTCGGAGGTCGTATTCTGGAGCGCGGCCAGTGTTTACGTCGCAAAAAAGATCTACACAAGGTCGCGAAGTAGTGCTGGAAAAAAGGAAACTGCCGGCGACGGGGCGGCGCGGAGTCCTTAGCACACACAGCACGCGCCGCGTGATTCAACTGGCGCCGCGCCGTCCATCCCGCTGTCTGCTTTAAGGGAGGAATTTAAAGACGCCGCTGTCGCCCCAGGCAGACGGGGCGGACAGGACGGGGAGAACGTGGCGGGGCGGGGCGGGGCGGGGCGGGGCGGGGCGGGGCGGGGCGGGGCGGGGCGGGGCGGGGCGGGGCAGTGCAAGGCAGAGCGGGACGCGGCAAGGTGGGGTGGGGCAGGACGGGGCAAGGTGGGGTGGGGCGGGGCGGGGCAAGGTGGGGCGGGGCGGGGCTGAGCAAGGCGGGGCGGGGAAAGGCGGGGATGAGCAAGGCGGGATCGGGGCAAAGTGGGGCGGGGGCGGAGCAAAGTGGGGCAGGGCGGGGCAAGGTGGGTCGGGGCGAGGTTTGGCGGGGCGAGGTTTGGCGGGGCGAGGTTTGGCGGGGCAGGGCAGGGCAGGGCGGGGCGGGGCGGGGCGGGGCGGGGCGGGGCGGGGCGGGGCAAGGTGCGGTGGGTCAAGGCGGGGCGGACGGGGCGGGGCGGGGTTGGGTGAGGTGGGGTGAGGTGGGGTGGGACGGGACGGCCGGGCCGGGCCGGGCGGGGCTGGCGGCGGGCGTTGGGGACCTGAGGAGGAAGCGGAGGCAGCTGCTCCGATGCGCTCGAGAAACACAGGACGCGCCGTGGAGTCGCAACGCAACTCGGTGAAAGTGTGTGGAAAGCACTTGGGCTTGTTTCTAACACACGGAGAACGAGAAGGCCCCTTACGAAGAGTGAAGTCCAGGAAAAAGAGTGCAAGAGATATGAGCGGAATACGTTGGAAAAGAATACAGCAAAGCCCGGTGAGTTGGTCAACGGTGAGAAAGAACATGAAAAAGTGGATACACGTTCGATTCTCGTTCTTGGTTCCAGTAGTCATATGCGTTGGATTTTTGTTGGTTGTTCCGGACCCGTCAACTGCTAAGGTCATTAGTTCTGTGAGTGTAGTGTATGTTTTATTCCTCGGGGTGGCGGCAATCTTCCCCCGCTGGATGGCGAGATCTGGCGCCGATCTACCGTCGGCTAGCGGAGTTTCATGTGGTATTGATCGGAGAAACCACGGACAACTGCCGATCAGAGCAGCCGGTCCCTTGAAATCTCCACCAGATACTGGCTGAATTGAACCAAGCTGTCTATCTAGAATCGAAAATGCTGCCACCGTGGGGGGGGGGTGGAACCGTAAGACCTCCCGTGACATCAGTTGATGCCTTGAGCTATCTCTCCGTGTAGTCACGGGCGTGGTGTGTGCGTTGCAACCCCACATCGAACACTCGGAGGGGCGACCGAGGTGGAGAGTAATGAAAGGGGAGAGGAGGGGGTGAGAGCGGTGAATCAGAAACATTGAGCGGGGGAGCGCGGAAGCGGGGGCGCGGGACTCCTTGGACAGCAGTTTGTACAAGGGCCGCGTGAAACGAGAGTCCATACGGCATCAACTGATGTCGCTACACTGCCTCTAATCGGGAGGTCTTAGGTTTGAGTCCCGTTCTTCAGGGCAAATGGGGGCGGTGGGAACGGTGTGGGTCGGGATGGAGTGGGGCGGCGCGGGCAGGCGGTGGGATGTGGCGTGGCGTGTCGTGGCGTGTCTGGGCTTGTCGTGTCGTGTCGTGGTGTGTCGTGGTGTGTCGTGGCGTGGCGTGGCGTGTCGTGACGTGGCGTGGCGTGGCGTGTCGTGTCGTGGCGTGTCGTGTCGTGGCGTATCGTGTCGTGGCGTGTCGTGGCGTGTCGTGGCGTGTCGTGACGTGTCGTGGCGTGTCGTGGCGTGTCGTGGCGGGGCGTGGCGGGGAGTCGCGTGGCGTGGCCGCGTGGTGGGGATCCGCGTGGCGGGGAGCCGCGTGGCGTGGCGGGAGCCACGTAGGGAGCCGCGTGGCGTGGCGGGGGCCGCGTGGCGAGGCCGCGTGACGGGAGCCGCGTGGCGGGGAGCGCGTGGCGGGGAGTCGCAGGGCGGGGCAGGGCGGACGCTGACGTGACGGGACGGGACAGTGGCAGGGCGGGGCGGGGCGGGACGTGGCGTGGCGGGGC
This sequence comes from Teleogryllus occipitalis, assembly GCA_011170035.1. NCBI lineage: Eukaryota > Metazoa > Arthropoda > Insecta > Orthoptera > Gryllidae > Teleogryllus > Teleogryllus occipitalis. The sequence continues at coordinate 66,453 of BLKR01005056.1, read as the reverse complement.
GGGGCGGGGCGGGGTGGACGGGCCCGGGGTTCATTGGAGCGGGGCGGGGCAAGCCGGGCGGGGCGGCGTCTGGAGATTTAGAGCGTCGCGGCGTCGGTGGCATGCGAAAGCGCGTGAGAAGAATTAGCTGGCGGCTGGCGAGGGCGCCCCGGGGATCGTGCTTGTTTACACGCTGCGGCGTGGGTGGGGAGTCGAAGTCAGAGACGCCAGCGCACGGACCGCACTGCTCCTCGCACAAGCAATTTACTCGCAACTTGACATTAAATCGCGATTGCAGAGAAGCAATTTCAATCCTCACTGTGGGATACTCTGGTGATTAGAAAAAAAACGCCTTTCAGTTGGGTATATAATTCAATAGATTTAATTCATACTTGATGTATAAAAAATAGTAACATTAATATATTAATTAACCTTAATAAATTAAATAAACAAAATGAACTGTAAAAATTATCGGAAAAACTCAGATTCAGTTTAAATTGCACAATTGAAGCTGAGAGAACCAAAACCCAGCAACTCCAGTTTTTGGTGAAAATGTTTGGTCAATTCATATTTTAGCAATTATTTAAGTGAAATATTTAAGTTTTGAAGTACTTAATTAAATGAGAGATAAATCTCTACAATATACATAGGTTGCTGGATAAAATCTGTATTCATTGAGAGAAATGACATGATTTTTCTTTCTTCCGTAAAATGTGGACTTAGAAAGTTGTGATTTCATTGATTCGATTAACATTTGAAGAGAGTCACCAGCCTCTTCATTTTTAACAAAAAACAATTAATCCTTTTTTTATCAATTTACTGATGTTGATAACCTATGGCCAAAAGGCCGGTACACCGTTGGCAGGCCTTTGCCCCGTCAAAGGCTGTTGTGTCAGACACACAGACTGATGGTGATGCATTTATAGTAGCACATGGTGATAATAGTACCTTTTCTGAGTGAATTTATTGATAATAAAGAGTTCTTGCCAGCAAATTTGCGCGCATCATTCTGCCCGAATAAGTGTGACCTTCGTAAATATCGATTTGGAAATACTTTATCATGCCTAAACTTCACGTTTTGTGATTCACGTGTATCGGTGACATTTGTAATGCGACCAGCGTAAAGATTGAATACCGCTGGGCCAACGGATAAGGTAGCGGTTGCAGAGAAAAGACGTGTAGGCACTTTCATTACGGTGGATTCTGAGGGGAAAATGGAAAGGGGGGCGACAAAAAAGGCGAAACAAAGGCTAACGAGAGGAACGCAAGAAATATGTCGGGGCCTGGAGATGAACAGTGCATTCTGAACATGTTTATTGACTGGAGAGTTCTCTGAAAGATTACACGAGAGAAATCCTTCCTAAAGAGGACCTTACTAGGCTAGAAAATACTTGGCTTCGTTTCATTTAATTACCATCTTTCAATGTGTTTTGACCTTAACACGTAGTATTATTGCATTTTTGTGAAAATAATTATTTTACTATACATTTAACAAGATCATTGAAGAAGGGAGATAAATAATCTACATAAGACAGAATAAACAAATTTTCCTTCCGTAAAAATTATTTTTCTTTGGATGTCTACAATGTATTTCATAAATTGTATTAAAGAATTGATAAATTCTTTTGAGAGGCATTTGAAAAGTATCGCACAAAAAACCGGTTCAAGAAAAGAAGAAAATATCTAAACTAATTTTAACATGTTTTTAAGGCCAGGAACATTGAGAGAAATAGTTTTGAAAATTGATCTGGGCAATGTTTCAACTTCTTCTATTGACGATTGAAAATTTCCCTGCATCTGTTATCTGATTTTTTCTCTGAATTTGTGATTATGGTTCCCTCTGCCAAAATACGTTGGTTTCTCTAGTCGATTTTAAGTACCTGTTAAGCCGTTTGGTCTACGTATGATTGATTTAAAGCGCAAAGCTTCGCTTTCATTCTTGTTTCGAGCGGTTCACATTATTGTTTTAATGTGTTTTTCTCTTTCGTAAGTTTCAAAGCTTTTCTAAAAATCCTTTCTATATTTGCTTTGTGAGTAAGTATATATGAATTTGAGCAAGTCACTCCATGACAGAACGGACAAGTTATGTATACACCAATTCTTTCGTGGATGAAAATTTCTCAACTATAATGTTATTTAATGCATGAACAACGCCCGTAAATATTTTCAAAACAGGGAAAGTATTTTTGAAAATAATTTATTTGGTTTTGGGGTAAATGGATCTTAGTAGTAGGAAAATCACGGGATCGGTCAATTAATGGATTGACCGATCCCGTGATTTTCCTACTACTTATTAACGGTCGTGATTTCTACAATGGTAAATGGATCTTAAAATGAAAAAATTGAGAGAATATGATAATGAAGAGAAATAATGAAGCAGCTTAAAGAGAACAAGAAAAAGAGAATATAATAGAGACAGAAATGAATGGGTGAGTTCGAATAGGAGAAAAAGAAGTAATGAGAGAGAGAGAGGGGGGGAGGAAACTAAGAGAAATACGAAATCAGATTAAAGAAAGGAAAGAAACGAAAAGAAAAGTGTTACAAGGATCGTAGAGGGAGAATTATGGAGGATAGTAAAGTGAAACCAGAAAACGGGATAAAATCGTGTGAAAGCTTACACAATCGAGAAGCGTAGAAGTTATTTTGTACTTTGCAGACGCGGACGACTTTGTCCTCCGCATCGGCTTAGGTGTCTCAGGTTATCAACTGATGTCCCTGCTGCACTTCTGAAGTTCTTCGAGAGGTCCTAGGGTTTGCGTCCTGTCGGTGACAAAATTTTGTACACTAGTTTCATAGCCAACTCGAATTCGGCCGCTCTCTGGAGAAACAAAAAATAGCGGGAGACTGCTCTGATCGATTTTCCTCGGTTTCGCCGATCAACACCTGATGAATGCCGGAACAGTACCTTCACAAAAGGACCACCGACCGCGCGTGATCATTCCTTCCTCTTACCTATCCTAACTTCTCTTTTTCACACTCCTATACGTACAAGCATTACAATACCAGACATGTCGGGAGACCTATGGGAAGCTTAGAGCTTGTCCCGAATGACGTGTTTCGCTGGTGGCTGATGCCTGGATGGAAATATCCTAGACGCCGATGTGTGAGCCGGCGCTGGATCTTACCATGTGTGAGCCGGCGGTGCTAGCCGAATTCGTTTACTACGCTCCGTGAAGTCACAAAGGTTAAGCAAATTCGAGACTCGCGGGTTCCTGGTTGGGTGACCGGCTAGGAACCCCGGGATCGAACGGCGTCGAGCCCCTGGCCGAAGGAATAAAAGGCACTGACTGCGGCGTGACGAGACTCGGCAAATACAGTACAGTAATTAATTAATAACAGTACTGATACTTGGTAATGGAGGATTAATCCAATAAAAGCGCTCAACGCCCAACAAGGCTTAAGAGATGCGTTGCGTCAACGACGCAACAAACAAAAACCACGGAGCGGGGAGGAAAGATCGCCGCCATCTCCAGAAGAAAAAACATGCACTACACTTACGGGACTAATAACCTTAGTCGTTAACGCGCTCGAAAAGACGAAACTATCACTAACTGACTCAATTAATTAATACTGATTCCCTGCCCAAAATGAGGAGGGGAGAGGTGTGGTAGTGCAGCGCGGCGTGTGGTTGCGAATGTCCCCAACGCAGCAGCGCAACAGGTGCCCTGAGGGGAGCGCCGGGAGCCGGCAGGGCTGCAGGAGCCCTTGCGAGCGCCACGTTGATTTGATTTTTTCGTCTTTCCGGGCACGTCAACTGCTTTGGTCATTAGTCCCGGTAGTGTAGTGCATGCTTTTTTCTCGGGGAATGGCGATGATCTTCCCCCGCTGGATGGCGAGATCCGGCGCCGACCTACCGTCGGCTAGTGGGGTTTCCCCTTCACCAGGACTCTCCCACCAGCAGGGCACCGCCCCAGCCGGGACAAGCTCTAAGCTCCCGACCGGTCTCCCGGAATATGTGGTAGTGTAGTGCATGTTAGTGCAAGTGTGCGTGTGTGTAAGGGGAGAGGATAGGACAAGGAAGAGGAAGGACAGATCGCGCGCGGTCCGTGGCCCGTTTGGTGGGGTACTGCTCCGGCATTCGCCTAGTGTTGATCCGAGAAACCACGGAAAACTACCGATCAGAGCAGCCGGCCGCTAGAATTCACCTCCAGACAGCGACTGAACTCGATCTAGCTGAAGAGCTAGTGTCGAAAATTCTGCCACCGTTAGGACTCGAACCTAGAACCTCCCGGTCAGAGGGGCTGCAGTGACATCAGTGAGCTACCGCTCCCAGTGCGAGCGTCACGTCGTCGAGGTGTCATCAAGAAGCCAAAACGATTGGTCGTACCGACCGGTATCGTCAATCGTTTGCACAGTTTGGTAGCATCGATCGGACACGTCAAGTAGGATCGTGGATCGGACGGTCAGTCCCATTGATCGGTCGCATTGATTAGTGGCATCGATTCGTCACAATAATCATTTTCATCAATCGGTCTCACCGATCTGTCGGTCGATAAGATCGAGATGTCGGATGATTAGACCGGTCTCATTGATAAGATGCCCAAAATTGTTTCACCGCGCACTTCCACTAAGAGGTAGTTCTAGGTGACCCCATCAGTCGGTCTAGTCGAGAAGTCGCGTGCACCCGTGTAATTCAAAGTAAAACACTGTAGTGTAGTGCAGTGAGGTGGAGTGAACGCGAGCAATGAATTTAAAAGAAATCTAATTTAGCCAATATTTATGTAGCTTGTATTAAATTTTAGCATCATCAACATATGATTATTGGATATCATGACAGAGTTGAAATAATTGTTATAATACTTAATATTGGTGATAGTATTATTATTGCATCGTCGGCTTGTACTGTACTCCTTTATTATTATTATTATTATTATTATTATTATTATTATTATTATTATTATTATTATTATTATTATTATTATTATTATAGAAAGATGGTTCTTTTTAAAATTCATTGGACCAATTTCTACAATATAAAAACGGGATCAATAGGAAGAAATTCAACCATTCTAATATTAATATTATTATTATTATCATCATCATCATCATCATCACTATCACATTTTAACTTGTTTCCACTCGTGCATCTCGGTTACCATGTACAAGAGATACACATTCCAACTGTCATAATCAGCACTGGATCATCATCAATGTTCAGAAACAATGTTCAGCATCAATCAGCATCAATGTTCAGAAACTTCCTCACGATGTTACATGTGTCCAGTATTACAATCTTTTGCATCTGGATGTATAACCCCTTCTTCAGTTGCAGTTCAGCTAGGAATTCATGTAGGAACTTAGGAATTTTACCAGTGGCGCCTAGAATTATTGGTACAATCGTCAACATTTCCACGCCTCTCCACATTTCCTTTATCTCATTTGTCAGAGATTGATATTTTAGACTTTTTTCACTTCTTTTTTTTGGGATGTTGTGAGCTAGCGCGACCGCGACATCAATCAGATACACCTTTTTGTTTTTATTGTCATGCCATACAATGTCCAGTTTGTTAGATTATTATTATTATTATTATTATTATTTTTGTTATTTAACTGCCACTGGGTCATACCCAATTGCAGTTAAAATAAATGTAATGTAATAAATGTAATCAGTCGCTTGTGGGTTTCATCCGTGAGTCACTCGTAGCGGCCGCTCGGTCGAGAGGTCGAACTGGGTGGTCTCGTTGGTCGTTAGCTGCGAGCGGTCGCGCGCCGAGAAGTCGAACCGAGCTGTCACACTGTGCTGCCGCAATCACAAAGTGGCGAGGATGCTGGGCGGGGCGGGGCGGGGCGGGGCGGGGTGGGGCGGGGCGAGGCGGGGTGGGGTGGGGGTGGGGCAGGGGCGCACGAGGCGGGGGGGGGGGGGGGGGGGGGGGGGGGGGGGGGGGGGGGGGGGGGGGGGGGGGGCGGGGCGGAGCGGGCTGGGACTGTGGTGAAAACACGCCCCGCAGGTGGATCCACAGAAAGGCGCGCCTCCGGCTTCAAAGGAGCGCCCGCTGCGCCTGTTAGAGGGAATCACCGCTGGAACGAACGCGCGGCGTGGCTGGGGGGGGGGGGAGGCGAAACTGTCGTGGCTGATATGAGAACTGCATGGTTGCTAGGGGTGACCAAAGAGGCTTCGGGTCGTATTTATGAAGCTCTGCCAGCAGCGCTCTTAGAGACCTGCCATCTGGGGGCTTGCTAGGAGCTCAAGGGTGTCTGGAATTGCCTGGGGGCCGTTCATAAATCGCAAAATCGAACACTGGCAGCCTGCTAGGTCTGGCAGGCCCCTGGCAGAGGTTTATAAATTCGGCCCTTCATTTAGAATATGCGATTTTAGAATCAGACCATTGCGGTACGAAGCACTTTGTCATTTCACTGTAATTGAACCTACACTTTCAAAATAAAAGTAATTTCAAGAATCTGGTATCATATTATTTATTTTTGTGGACAAGAACCAATGAAATTAATAATAGTTATCCATCCTTATTCGAGTAAATTATCAGAAGTCATTGATGGAGAAAATTGTAACGAACTGAAAAGATAGTAAGTAATGAAAATAAGAACGAATTATTGTATTTTTAATTAAGAAAATAATACGTGTGTTGAGAGTAGTTCAGAACTTTCGGAATCCATTTAGTACATTACTTCACTGTGTACAGCGCAAAGTTTTAATATTACGTGATTTCTTGCAATTTTAAAATAATGACCCGATAATGTAGTATGAAATGTTACTTGATTTATTAATGAAAAGCAATTGAAAAATACATCCACAATAAATTGATTAAAATGCTCCAAGCACATAGACCCTTCCAACGTTTCTCAAAACTGAAAATCTAAATGGTTTATTACTTCAGAATTGCTCCGTAATATGCTACATCAACTTGGAGCCTCCACTTAATCATATATTTGATATATTTTACCTTTTCTCTGGTCAACGGCAACCGTCTTCAGAATGTTTCACCCTGGGTAATTGACTTCTTGCATTTAGTACACAAGTTCGTTTGTACTCAGTCCTCTTTTCTGAGAGGATAACTTTATTCCAAGTAATATTAGCATGATTGATTTTATATAAGACCATGAACAGCTAGTTTGTTCAAATCTTAATTGTGTAACCTAGGTATAGGGGATTTTAGAATATGCATAATTTCTTGATTGACGATGATAAATATAGAAGTCTATGTACACATCTGACTCACAATGTATGGTGATATTCTGCTACTTGTTAATAGAATCAACACGTTAGTGATGACTATACCTCAGCTTTAGAGACTTTTGTACTGTAGAGAGTACATTGCTCACTTCCTGATCATAGAAACGGCCTGAAACATTTTGTTTTCTACTTTTCGTTGCTGTCATACTTTTTCGTTTTTATGGGTGGAATGTAATGTGAACCACTGCTATCATAATCAGAAAACACTTCACACTACATTTTCCGCTTTGATGTAAAACAGATAGTCACGATCCTTTATAACCACACAGACGCAACTTACCACAGATAGTACCATATGGTTCTCATGTTTATCAACTTCACAGATTGAACTAAATTGCTCCACCCGAGAAACACCGCACACACCGGGACACTGCTCACACCCTGAAATTGTATTTATTTTGTTATCGGGGGTTGTCAGAACCAAAGACTTTTGTTTCTCTATGAATGTCGACGTGCTGAATTCCAAAACTGAATATAGATTTGCACCACCACCCTCCAGCTTTTTTTAAATGGAAAAAAGAGTAAAATTTACAATATACAATTTCACGGTGGCGCAATTTTCAACACAAGTCGAATGCAGGAGCAGTACCCTAATAAACGGGCCACGGACCACGCGCGATTATTCCTACCTCTTCTTCGTCCTATCCTCACCCCGTACACACCCTTATACTAACATGTACTACACTACCACACAGGCCGGAAGATCGATCGGAGACTTAGAACTTGTCCCGGCTGGGGCGGTGCCCCGCTGGTGGGAGATACATGTTTGTAAAAACCTTCTGGCCGCCGATAGGTCGGCGCCGGATCTCGCCATACAGCGGGGGGAAACCATCGCCACCTCCCAAGCAAAACACGCCCTACACACATACGGGACTAATAACCATAGTAGTTGACGCGCCCGGTATCACTAACAATCAAGCAATGTATCCACCCTGTCTGACTGTAACCCCGCTGGCCGCAGGTAGGTCGGCGCCGGATCACGCCCTATACACATACGTAACTAATAACCATAGTAGTTGACGCGCCTGGAATCACTGTATGTATTCGTATGGGTTAACTTGCGGGGAGACTGCCCGTAGGCAGTATTCCGCACCCAGGTTTCGACCCAGGCTTCCTTCGAAGCCTACCCCCGACGCGGGTCTTGGGACTTTTATCTAAGCAGGCGCACCCTGTGGGCAGTCCCGTGTGCGCCTGGGATTTGACTCTCACTTTCTCCGCCAGATGTCGGGCTCAGTTAACTATATCCGAACTGTCTGGTTGGGAGAAAGTGGGATCTCGTTAGGGCGGGATGTTGTCGGAGGGATTTAATTTTGCCGGGCATCCTGCCAGGGTTCTTTTACATGCCACAAGAGTGACATGGCTACTGCGGATTTTCCGCCCTTCGAAAATCCGGGTTCCTTGGCCGGGATCGAACCCGCGCACTGGGGGTTCAGAGGCCAGTAAGCTAACCCCTCACCCACCGAGGAGCCCCCTGGAATCACTAACAACCAATCAATGGATCCCGAGCCCGCACCCTGCCTGACTAACCCCGCTGGCCGCCGGTAGGTCGGCGCCGGATCGCGCCATACAGCGGGGGAAGACCACTGCCACCACCCGAGCAAAACACGCCCTACACACATACGGGACTAATAACCATAGTATTTGACGCGCCCGGAATCACTAACAATCAAGCAATCAATTAATCAATCAATGAATCCCGAGCCCCCACCTCGTACGTTCTCAAATCGTCACGCAGCGAGCGCGGTGGCGCGGGCGCGCGGCGGACGCGAGTGAAGAGGACGAGCGAAGGCAGCTGCGCATCGAAGGCAGCCGTGACGCGGCGTGACGAGCGCGTGGGCCGACGGCCGGGGGCGGGGGCGGGGGCGGGGGCGGTGCGCGTGCCCCGCCGCCCGAGCACGACCAGCGCTGCGCGGCCGCCGCCGCCGCCGCCGGCGGATTTCCATTTAAATTGCGCGAGAGGCGCCTTTGCGTGGGCTGGCGCTGGGGTCGCGCTGCAGGTGGACGCCCGCGGCCCCACGCCCCCGCGGCGCGGTGGCCGCGCGCTGCGAAGCAGTTCCGCGAACAGGCGGGGAGTTGCATTGATGTGGGATGGACCAGGGAATTGCGTTGGTGCGAGGAAGTCAGGGAATTTCATTGATCTGGAATGTGTCAGGGAATTTCATTCATCTGGAATATGGCAGGGACTTTCATTCATTTGGAATATGTCAGAGAATTTCATTTATTTGGAATATGTCAGAGAATTTCATTGATATGGAAATTTCTTTCATCTGAAATATACAAGGGAGTTTCATTTATTTTTGGATATTGACTTCACTGGTCTGCAAAATACACAGAATTTTAATGATCTGGGATGTGTCCGGGGATTTCATTCATCTAGAATATGTCAAGCAATTTCATTCGTCTGGAAAATTCGAGGCATTTAATTGAAATGGAATAAGTCAGGGAACTTCACTGATCTGCAGAAGAAAGAAAATTTCATTGACGTAGAGAGGAAAGAGATTTGATCTGCAAAATATCAGGGAATTTCATTGATGAGCTTATGCCACGAATTTCGGCATATCAGAGAATTTCATCTCTCTGAAAAATCATGGTATTTTATTTATCTGAGAAAAAGTACGGAATTTCACTGAGCGGAAAAGTCATGAGGATTTGACTAGAAGTAAGCATTTCAAATAAAACCATCCTTTAGAAAAAAGGTATTGGTTGAGACAATTACAAAAATGATATTTTAGCAATATGTATGTTCAAGCATGCACAGGTTTCTTTGTGTAATGAAATGATTTTTAATATTCGTTCTCGCTCGGAGGGGGGGGCACTAAAACCTATTTCTATTACGAAAATTTTCATTGAAGATCTTGTTTATCATGGAGAAATTTTTGGTGACAATGAGTTATATTAGTTCATGTCTTATTGTACTAGCATGAATTAAAGAGGGTGAGACTCAAGCCATCAGGCCCGCACTTCCGTCTGACCACGCAAATTTCGCTACGATGCTTTTACCATCTAATGGAGAAAGAAGATATCACTCGGGAAAACAAACAAGCGATTTAAATTTAGCTCAGAGGCTTCTTTTAGAACTGAGGACATTTTTTCATGCAAAAAATCTACCACACGAGACAGCCAGCTTTACTTCATCTCCGGCGTACGAAGGAGTTTTTCGCCTTTGATTTTTCAGAGCTTCCATTGTGTTTGAACCTGCAAACTTGGGTACAACAAGCCCGATATCCTCTTTATACAATGTAGCAAAGAAACTGAAATGGGCCCAAAAGTCTTGTACAACTGTTAAATATAAAAATAAATAATCTATCTATTAATTTTTAAAATTTAAATTAAATATAGATGAGATGTAGTAGGTAAAATCGTTTCTACCCAAACCTTTCTGTAATTCAATACTTTACATATTGCGAAATTCTCTAAAAAATTAACAGTGAAAAATATGAAAAAGGAAGGGAAGTTTATTTCTATAAAACAGAGGCCACCTCGCATTTTATGTCGCAATTTTCTGCACTGGTGCATTAGATCTTAGTCATAGGCTTTCGAGAAACGGAAGGTAATCAAAGCAATGGAGCTGCCTCATGCAAGGTAACAAGATTCCTCACTCAACTTCGACGAGCTACTGGCAGAGAGAGAGAAAGGGAGAAGAGAAGTATACTTTTTTTCTTGCAGTCACATGTTCAAAGGTGCCAAACTAGAATGTGAATGAAAGGAATTTCATATTTCATAATTTTATCATTTATTTTTACTGACCCAAAAATACAAATGATTTTGTACATTTTATTGTTTAGAATAGAAGCTAATTTCCGTTTTGGAGATTTGAGAAATGGTAGGGAACATAAAATCTTAATTGAAATTTTGGCAGGAATGGAACATTATAATCTAATATTCTCTGAAATATGAATTTATTTAATTTAGAAAAATATACAAGATTCTTTATGTCATATATTTGCGGTTTTTATTCATTCATAAACTGCTTCAAATCGAATGTCTTTAAAATTACCACAGTCCTCTATAAGATTTCATGTTTATTACGTTTTTATTGCTCAAGTGAGTAAGCCGTAACTCAAATAAGTGTAATAATCTTAAAGTAATCTTCTTAGTTTTACATTTCACAAGAAATAACTTATATTGTGTTCGGAAGGTTTCCTTATCAGTCACCTTTTTTTCTTTTACAATTACTCTTTCACTCATTCTTACTTCACAAGTATGTCCAAATCTCCCTACCCCTTTCGCAGTAGATAGAAAGTTATGTACTGCTGTGCAAAAAAATGGCGAGTTTTCACCAGAAAACTCTTATTACAGGGCCCTGGTAACGAAAAAGTGCAAAAATCCAGTTGCTGAATTTAGAAAATAATCCTCTATCTCGGGGTGTAGCCAGAATGTTTTGTGGGCCCTTGATACCGAAAAATCAAATGACGGGGAAACGTCTGAGCGTCTATGAACAACGCTAGCGGCTATACCGTTTAGCGGATTTTCTCCAAAATTGATAGTCCCCAATCAATCCGACTAATGCCGCGGGCCCTTGAATTTAAAACCAATATTTTAATTTTAAAATGAATGTATTTGTTTATAAATGTTATGAATAAAAACGAAGGCAATTCGGTGTAAAAACCACCACTGTCTCTTTCCTTGCGAGTTGCATTTTTCCTTGTGTGTGTTTTATAATAAGCTGTATAATGTATTACTGCTAATATTAGTATTATCTTTAATAATGTAATTATTTCTTGTATGAGTAATTTGGTTAGTTATAGAAACAATTTGCTGACCTTTGCATTGTCTCAAGCAGATTTAAATTTTAAAAAAATGTCCATGTTATTGGAAATGTTCCGCGCATTAAGTTCTGAATGCGCCAGGTTGCGGCTGGGGTGATTAAGTTGGCGGTTTCCGAGCGCCGCCCCTCGTCAACATCGGCTGCACAGAGCACTCGTCAATGGCACCGCTGCGCTGGCGTTGCGTCGCCCACAAAAGCGCCCCTGGCGGTGCAACTCGGCCAAGTTTCGCGGCCCCTCCGCGCACTGAAGGCGACTTCAGGGGGCGGTGGGTTGACGGCGTCTCAGAGCGGTGATAAAGAGCTGCACTTGAAAGATGCTCATTAAGGAAGAGGTAAAGCGATGCCGAGGCAGTGCACTGCGAAAACCATCGACTCGGTGACTGCGCGTAATTACAAGAAAAGGTTGGAAACTAGAGGCGGGGCGGATCATGAAAGGCTTCTTGATTATCTATACTAATATAGGAAAGATCGCTACGCGATCGAAAACATCTTAAATTTAAATATCGTCTCGTATATAATGTCAGTAGTATACATACCTTTGGCACCTCTCACACGCAACCAATCTTTATAAATGAGGTCTCTAAAGAAAGAGAATTTCACGGAGACGTGACGAGTTGCACTTTGATTTTAAAGATGTGAAGGATTTGTTTTCAAAAACGCATTTAAATATTCATGTTAAACGCAACCTGCAACACTCGGTCAGATATATTGTTAAATAACTCCTAAATTTCTAGGGACTTAAAAATTAAAATTTCGAGGCCAAAGGTTTAAAAAAACGTTTTTCACGCCATAATACACAGGAAGATATATTCTGTCTGGATATATATTACCAATACCACATATATATGAAGGAAACAATGAATTCCTCCATGAGGGTAATGTAATTTATTTTACTTGCCTTGCAGAAATGTTACTGGCGCTTGGAATATAAACACACTGGTGCCTAACCCGAGGCCCCCAAAGTTTCCTAAAGCGGGCTCCCAATTTTCGTCTTGTAAAATAAAAACAATTCAGATTTTGCACCACTTATACCTTAGGAGGTTAATAAAATGCAAGAGCCTACTCTGAAGCCTATCAGTTCGAGAGGGAAGGAAGAAAATAGATGTCAAGAGACAGTTACAGAATTTAATTTAAGAGAAGATGAAAGACAGAGATTTAAGAGAATTCTGATGTTTAAAAAAGCAAAAGGAAGATTCCATCTCCGGCGAGGAATCGAACATGTCTTCTGGCTCTGCCGATTTGGAAGTTCTACCAGATATATCTTCCCTCCCAGATGAAGAAGATGCAGAGTGCTTGTTGTGCAAAATTTTTAGAACGCTGTAGATGAACTATGGGTTATGTGCTTGGATTTACATAGAACGTGTGGAGCCGGAAAAATATGCTCATACATTTGATTTTCGCCGCACTGCAATATACAGACTATTGGCAAGATATATGAGACAGTTTCTTGTGTATAAGATGGTAAACTTGTATTTTTGTAAAATTTTACCGAGTTCAAACTATTTGCAGTTATTTAACTTATTTTAACCTATTTCTTAAAAGTTTGCGGGGAGCTCACCTTAAGAAATATTTTTTAAATATCCACAACATGTAATGTTTACAAAAAACGGTTTATTCTTAAACTACTTGATCAATAATTTTAAGAAGAATATATCATTTGCATAACTATGTAAAGTATGCAGGTGTATATATTTTGATTTAATTGGGCAGAAAATCGGATTTAAAAATACCCGAAAACAAAATGGGGGCCCAGTTTTGGATACTTTTCTCTACCAAGACGTGTTTACATATCACGAATATCTCAAACGTAGCTGGTCCATAACGCAACACAAAATTAGAAACTACTTAATGGCGTGCGGCCTGTTCCTTGGAGCCTTGATGTCAAATGACGTCAGCCGGGTCGTAGTGTGTAGCAGTGACGTACTCAGTAAGAGAATTTAGTGAGCCTGAGAAGTCTGAGAATAGGCGAAATGGCGGAACCAAATATTTGCATTTTTTTGTCAAAGTCAAAGACCTTATCGTGGAGCATGTTCTCTTGCACTGTGGTAAGATGAGAGAGAGCCAACGAAGGCACCAGCTTCCTAGCTCCATAGCGGAGATTCTTAGAAATGACGAATCTTCTCTCTGCAAGTTTTTTTTAGCTTTTTACTGGAGACTAATTTTTACAGCCTTATCTGAAAGATGAATATAATGCCAATTATTTGGCTTTTAATCCGAAGTATTTTAGTCCGATTTTGAAGTATTTATCTAGCTCTTTTTTGCCGAACACTCTTTTATTATAATACGTTGCTCTTCAGTTTTACATTTGCTTTCCATTACTTTCTTTTTTATGCTTGGCACTGCAACAGTGCGTACTGGTTTTGAAAGAATTTGACACGGGCGCCAATAACCTTAGCTGCTGAAGCGCCCTTAAACTCACTCAATAGATTAATTAATCAATTAATCAATAGTCAAAGTCAAAAGTGTTTCATTGATTTGAGTATTTCCAGTGTTCAGAGGTATCTCAGAAAACCACACCTCTCACATGGCTACCCATTAAAAGAAAAATTTTAAAAGCCTTGGGTCTGAAGACGTGGCTCAATAGTCGAAAGAAAATATTTCCTCTTCCTTGGATAATCGAGAATGGAAATATGCAGTAGTCCCCACCACGTCAGCGATTTTTCCTCCGCTGCCGGTGGCCTAATCCAGCGCTGAGCCGCGTCGCCCCCGTGCTCAGGACTAATGAGGATACGATCCCGCAGGCTCCCTCTCAGCTCACACCCGCCGCCGCGCCGGCGCATCGATTGCGTCTTAAACGACGAGACGAACAGGATTCGCGGTTCGTGGCTGTGCTCGACACGCGCGCTTAAAGGATTCCCGCTCCTCCGTCGGCCGCGTCACGAGTTACATTCCGCAGCTGCCTGGCGAATGGCGGGAGGGCGACGGAGGGCCCGAAATGTAAGTTTTATACTCCACGCGAATTTCCCGTACGTTCTTAACGGAGTACGTCTCTCAACGGAGAAGATCCCTGAGGCAAGGGCGGAGGTTGGTGCTGCTTTGGGTGTCGTGCCGCGACCATTTGCAGCTCGCCCATCGTTCCGGTTCGAGAAAGTTCGATAACGAAGGAGGAGGAGGTGGAGGAAGAGGAGGGCATTACAAGTTTTGTAAGAAGTCGAACTCTTCACTAATGTTATGCAATTTTACGGCGCGGCTGAATGGAGCTGGAGCGCTTTATATACGAAAAAGGGAAGTTTGGAGCGGAAAGGAATGTCAGACGTAAAATACGTGGGAGGCGTTTGAAAGCCCGGCCTGGGAAGCAGCACGTGCTGCTTGGTTCGCCCAACAAACCTTGCTTGCTGGCGTCACACGAGCGCCCGAGAAATGAGGGCGAAAATTGAAACCCAAGACTCACGCGGTGGCGGGAGAGATCAAAGGTGGCAGGAATCGGAGGAAGCAATCGGTGATTCCGAGAAGAGGATGTCATTGTGCGAGCCATAGAACGGCTCGAAAACCCGAAGCTACGAAAAAAGGTGAAGCCATACGTCATGTGAGACAAGAGATTAATGTGGCGAAAGTCGTTAGGATTTGAACGAAGAAACGTTGTGAGAAAATTATGTGCTGTAAAAGAAATACCAAACATTCTTCGCTATAGTCGATGAAGTAATACGTGGCTTTGTGAGTAAAATATGTGAGTTAACGTAAAAAAATCGGGCCACAATTTACGAAATGCGGCTTGATTTACACACTTCCTTAAACGAACAATTCACGAGTTTTAGCGCACTCGCGCATGCACATGTTGGCTCCTGGGTTGCGACACTGCACAAGCGCGCGTTCCCTAAAACTCCAGACTCGCTCATCGAAAGGAAGTGTGCAAATCAGGTGTTTCCGCTGATGTATATTTCCTGAATCTCGCCACTCGCAATTTGATTCGAATTCGGACGTTGTTTGAAAGCGAGAAGGCGGCCTAGATGGCTGGAGGAAGTGAAGGCGGCGCCTTGGAGCAGAAGCAGGTAGGTGGCTGAGAGGCGCGGACGCACAAAGCAAAGACGTCCGCTCGGGCGAAGGCGCAACGGAACTAACAATTAACGCGGGGGCGGGGCGCGGTGGGGCGGAGCGGGCGGCGGAGGAAGACGGACAAATGGGCCTAGAGGTTCGACAGAGGGCGTCGCGGAAGCCGCCCGCCCGCCCGCCCCGCCCGCCCGCCCGCCCGCAACCCTGCCCGCCCGCAACCCTCGCCCGCCCGCCCGCCCTCCGCCCGCCTCGCCCGCAACCCTCGCCCGCCCTCGCCCGCCCTCGCCCGCCCTCGCCCGCCCTCGCCCGCCCTCGCCCGCCCTCGCCCGCCCTCGCGCGCCCTCGCCCGCCCTCGCCCGCCCTCGCCCGCCCTCGCCCGCCCTCGCCCGCCCTCGCCCGCCCTCGCCCGCCCTCGCCCGCCCTCGCCCGCCCGCGCCCGCCCTCGCCCGCCCTCGCCCGCCCTCGCCCGCCCTCGCCCGCCCTCGCCCGCCCTCGCCCGCCCTCGCCCGCCCTCGCCCGCCCTCGCCCGCCCTCGCCCGCCCTCGCCCGCCCTCTCGCTCGCCTGTAGCTCGCCCGCTCGCTCGCCCGCCCTCGCCCTCGCCCGCCCGCTCTCTCGCTGGCTCGCCCGCTCGCCCGCCCCGTCGCTAGCCCGCCCTCTCGCCCACCCACTCGCTGCTCTGTCTGCTCGCCCCCCTTCCCTCGAGTGTCGCCCCCGAGAGGCTCCGCGGTGGCCTACAAAGAGCGCCCTCTAGGGCAGAGGGCCCTGGGTGGAGCGATTCCGCTAATTGGAAGGGCGCTCCTCGGCGACACCGCGCGGGGCGCCCTGCCTTGCCCTTCCCTGCGAGAACTCTCGCGCAACTTGGCCCGCCCTTCCCCCTCCCACCCACCAGCAACAACCGGCTGCGATGCGCCGCCGGATCAGCGGATTAGCCCGGCGCCGCGCGACAATCTGCTAATGCGACTGGCCGCGCGGAGACACTGCACAACTGTTGCGACGAATTAGGAGCTGAATACAATTCACGCGGGGCACTGTTACGCGAAGCCCCACGCCTCGCAGGAAAAGATGCTTAACAGGGGTGAAACCCCTAACCCCACACTCGGATTCTGATTTTATTGCTTGTATAGGTGAGGAGGCCGACCTGGATGGCCGAGGTGGCTAAGAGCGAGTACCGACTCAGCGCTTCGGTCCGAAGGGTCGCGGGTTCGAGTCCCGCCTTGGGCATGGCTGTTTGTCCCTTGACTTTGTGTGTGTTGTCGCGGAGGGCCTCGCGTTCTGCTGACCCCAGATCAGAGGAGCCCGCAAGAGTGTTTGTCTAGTGTTTGGTCGAATATGCGTCCCTTCGGGACGTAAAGGGCAACCGGCTGTCGGCTGGATAAAAGCCCTAGGAAAAAAAATAGGTGAGGAGTGGGACCTATAGAATGGTGAATTTGTTTTAACTTTATCCTAAAGTATACATACATACAAGTAACATTAAACTGTTTTTCCGGAGACGCACGTCCTTTTCTTCATTCCTTTACTTATTTTTCCTTCGTCTCATTTTTTTACTTCAGCTGCTTCTGGTTCACATTCTCCTCCTTCGCCTTCTTCTGCCTCATCTTCTCCTTTTTTCCCATCTTCTCCTTCGTCATTAACGGAATGAAGAGAGAGAACATGATACTTGTACGCCATGTTAATAGTACTTGATGAACTTAATTAACGATAAGGTATATTGAAAACGAATTGTGGAACTGTCCTGGCTGCTGAAGGACTACTAAACAGAATCCAACGTCATGCGATAGCGTTTTAATTGATTTATTTATTTCTGTTTTCAGAGATCAGGCAAATGAGATCTTGAAATGAATTGGAGAGTGTGAGGACTGCAGTCGTTGTTCATTGTTAGCGGCGGGAGCTCGAAATTGTTCGATGTTGCGGGGTGTTGCATTTGTCTTCGTAGAGATGTAAGTGATGCTACTGCTTGGCTATTACTGGGAATATTTAAATATTCTGTCCATGCACTCATCAATGATTTCATTTAGTTCTTCCTTCATTCTTTCGTTTGCTAATGTCATTCTTTGACACTTCCTCGTGTTATTTTATTGTCCGATAAAAATATAGTGCGCCATGAGAAGTATTTGAAATAAGACCATGCCATGCTATTTGTGCTTCTTTAAAAATTCCTTTTTTAACTAACTAATCTCACACGTTCGTTCCGTGATTAGTATTTTTATAAAAAATTGAGTTTTTGAAGTGAGGTGTTTATGTTCACCACGTGATTCGTGATTACCAATGATTGCTTTAGGACTCACCAACATGAACGTTCATTAGAATTGTCAGTGTACTTCTGTACCTAACCTTTTGAATATACAAGTAAAACCCCACTTTACCTTTTCCATCGAACATTTTCATTTCAATTTGATTATTTTGTTTCCGGGCTTGGCAAGTACCATGGTAATAACACCCGAAAGTGGAGTGCATGTTTTATCCAGGGATGTAGGGGTGTACCTCCTCTGTTAGAACTTGAGATCAGCTAAGCTGTAAGCTAGTCTCTGATTTATTACACATATGTGTTATAGTGCAGTGCATGTAAGTGTGTGTGTGTGTGTGTGTGTGTGTGTGTGTGTGTGTGTGTGTGTGTGTGTGTGTGTGTGCGGGGAGGGGTGTATGTTATATGCGTTGTGTGCATATGTGTATAAGGGAGGTGTATATAAGAGGAGAGGACATAATCCGCGAAATCCGTTGCCCGTTTCTTACGGTGCTGCTGTGATTCGCCAGGTAGTGAAGGGAGAAACCACGGAAAACTATCGATGAGAACAGTCTTTTATTTATTTAGTCAAAAACAGTAAAAAGTGTATGTGACGTACGGGGGAGGCAATCTGCGTACGCTTTTTTGAGTTTTGGAATCCCTTCCCAACAGTTTAACTATTAATAGTTGAAAATGAAAAAAGTTTTTAAAATATCATTAATAATAATTATAATAATAATAATAATAATAATAATAATAATAATAATAATAATAATAATAATAATAATAATAATAATAATAATTATAATAAAATTTTAAAAAGCGCGAAATTAACATTTCAAAAACTAGACATTTTCGTTCCCAAGTTATAGAAAACCTATTTGTAACTGTAAACGAACTGTAGATTTGATTTTTCTGTATTGATTACAAAATAGTAACTCACCCTAAGCTCTACTACCACTACAAGCAAAACGTCTTCCGCTAGAATATTCCTCCTGATAGCGACTGAATTCTAAAGCTATTCAGCAAGTGTCAAAATACACCAGCGTTGGAGCTTGAACCCCTCAAGGACCACGCAGTCAGAAATGCTGCATTGGAAACAAGTTGTTTCCCTGCTTCATCTAAAATGGTAATTTATTGGATGCTGGTTTTGGAATGTGTACTAAAACTTATGTAATTTCGATCGTCATAAACATACGGAAAAATTATGAAAACATTGATTCCAGATCGGAAAGTTGAAATAACTTTTAGTAAAATAAAATACTACATTGCACCTCTATTTAGAATTATTGAGCTGGTGATATTTTTTATAATTGGAGATGAATATAACCGTGAACAGTATTTTCTGTAATTACAAGCTCTTTCTATTAATCCGATGCGCAGTGTAGTGTGGTTAACATATTGTTTCTGCAAATATGTAATTAATATCAAAGACCGGAAACCAAATAGATTTCACCACGATCAGTAAATAGACGCACTGCGTTAAAGGCTTATTTAATTGAGGACGATATTAGAGACTGTTGTGTAACTTCCAAATGATAATAAATTAGTAAATGGAAGTTAATATTAGAGCAAATTACGCCAGATGTTGCATGGCCGGGCTTTCATATACACAATGATGTTGTCGTTAATTATTTGTTCTATTAAATAATCTCATTCTAGAATTGTACCAGTCTTTATTTCTATTTAAAAAAACTATATAGTTCAACATTGCATCCCTAGGGTAACTCTTCTTACGGTAAATCTTGTGGGAAAATATTTCCTATAATGTACTTGTGGAAAAGTATTTTGTATAATATGCTCTATGTACAACTTTCTCTCCTACAAATTGAACATGATCCCAATTAAACTTTAGGTAGCCGACTATGAGCTGTTTAATAATATTAGTGAAACTATTTGTTTTAAGATATTTTCCAAGATATTTTATATTTGAATGAACGCCTTATTTTACGTGGCGAGACTCAGGCCAAGAGGTCTGCTCTTCCACCTGACCACGCAAATTTCGTTACGCTCCTTTCACCTACTAGGGATGAAAGAAGGTATTACTTGGGCGACGAACCAGGCAATTTGAATTTAGCTCATAGGCTTCATTTAGGCTTGATGATCTTTTACATTCAGTAAATCAACTAACATGGGACAGCCGGCTTTACTTCTCCTTCGAAGGAAGGCGTACGACGATTTTTTTCGCCTTTAAAAATCCACGGCTTCGATCGGGTTGGAACCCGCAAACTTGGGTATAACAGCCCAAAACGCTAACCGTTACACCATCGCCGCTGCAACAATGTTGTTGGAAGGCAAAACAACGGCCAGAAATCATGTCCAGCCACATCCTTGCATTGTCTCCTTCAATCCATTCAAGAACTCAGCATTTCTCTTGCCATCTAAACGTCTCATGAGGGCTACCCGCCTGCAGATACGAGTATCTCCTGCTAGGCATACTCTTTAAATGTCTTGGTTAGGGTGTGAACTTGCTTTTTGTGTAGTCAAACCATAAACTAGTTTCTTTAAAGATATCCCAAAGCGAAAAGATACAGCAGAATTCTCGAGATACTTCCACCGGTTGATGTGCTCTGTCAAGAATTGATGTCATTGCAATGCCTTTGAGCGCGATGTCCTAGGGTTCGAGTCTAGCCGGCGTGACCGCAGAATGTTTGATAGCAGCTACATAGCTACGACGAATTCAGCTGCTGTCTGGAAGAGAATTCTAGCATCTGGCTGCTATGATCGGTAGTTTTGCGTGGTTTCTCCGATCACATGAATACCGGAGCAGTACCCTAACAAACGAGACACGGACCGTTCGCGAGCTTCCCTTCCTATTCCTTGTCCTATCCTCATCCATTACTTTCACACACAAATACATGCACTACAGAATCACGCATGTCGGGAGTCGAGAATTTGCCCGGCTAGAGCGGTGCCCCGTTGATGTGAGATAACTATTTGTGGAAAACCTCGCGAGCCGACGTGTAGTTCGTCGCCGGATATCGCCATCCAGCGGGAGAAGATCACCGACATCTCCTGCCACAATAGAATGCACTACACTTCCGGTACTAATGACCGGACGCGCCCGGAATCACTAATCAATGAATTAATTAAATCACTTTTGCTACAATTTCTATTTGAATGGGACTTTGAATAAATAACATTGCATTGGCGGTCGCAATTTGATCAGTAAAGCCCAAAAGGAAATTGCGCATTTATGAGGATATGGTCTTGAACATTATAACTCTTTATTCAAACGAGGCAACAAAGGGATGCATCGCCAATTCAAATTTCTCGTAAATCGTACAGCAGCTTTTCTATTGTAATTTCATTCACAGCACCTTCTTGAATAAGGGTTTATGATCTCTCAACTTGCGACTACCATATCTCTGGTCGGCTCAAGAAAGCTCAAGAAAGGATGAAAATTCGCATGCAGGAATGAATGTTCGATGGTCGTTGAAGAAAGGTTGGACAGCCTAGCCCTGTGATTCTCACCAGGACATTCATCAAATCCCCTGGAATTTCTCCATTAAAATTTAAGGCATCTGCTTTTATAGCTTGAGCATCATCTTTTCCACGCTGCGTAGAAGAGAAATACTAGCTCAGCCAGTATGACTAGCTCACTGATTAGCTCAGCGCAACGCGGCGTTGGCAGTTGTAGTTGATTGACTTGTGGCATTCATGTTTTATTATTTGGATATTTTAAAGAAGGAGCCGAAAACGGTGTCTGGAGACGAAAAAAATAAATCACAGCATACTAATTATATTAAACATACTGTAACCAATGGACAGAGTCAGTCAACCCAAAGCGATCCTCATGTCACCGACAGTGGAAATATTCTGGAGTCTTCACTTTTTCTTCAACATAATAAGCTAGAGTCAGCACTTTTTCTTCTACATCCCATGGCTGAAGAAGAGAGATTACTACAGCTTGGTCACTACTGGCAACACAACTGCAGGTTATATCCATGCCCTCATTTTGTCAATGTGTTCGTTTACTGTTAGCTCATTTGTAAATGACTTCATGGCCTTCTCTTGAAATGTTATCACCCGACATGACGTACATTTGATCGCCAACCTATCAAAGTGTTCCCTTCTTGGAGTAACTCCTCTACACCAGGCCACCGTTTGTCAAGCCGACAGCAGTTCCACTGTTCAATGGACGGCCCTTATATTCCGGCGCGAAGGGCCTCGTGTGTGTGTCCACACGCGGAGGAGTTCGATCCGCCTTCCGGGCGCGGGGGTGGGGGTGGGGGCCGGGCAGGCGGCGCTTCCCGGAAAAAACAAAGCCGCTCCGCGAGGCGCCCTCCCGCGCTGCGAGCGACAGCCGCGATCAACCTCGCCCCCTTCTCGGCGATCCTCGCTCCCCTCCCCGCTTTTCCACCCCTCTCTCCACCTCCTCATCTTCCCCTTCCGACTCTTCCCTCCCCACCCCCTGCCCCTCCCTTCCCCACCCATCGTCCCTCCTCTCTCCCCGCCCTTCTTTCCCCTCCCCCACCTCTCCCCTCGTTTCCCTACCCACTTCCCCTCCCTTCCCATCGCCACCCCGCCCTTCCCTTCCCGGCCCCGCCTCTCCCTTCCCCACTCCACCTCCCCTCCCCGCGCTTCCTTTCCGCCACCCCGCCCCTCCCTTCTCACCCTACCGCTCCTCCTCTCTCTCCCCGCCCTTCTTTCCCCTCCCCCGCCACGCCCATCGTTTCCCCAACTCGCTGCCCCTCCCCTCCCACCGCCGCTCCGCCCCTACGTTCCCCACTCCACCGCCCCTCCCCTCCCCGCCCTTTTTGTTCGCCGCCCCGCCCCTCCCTTTCTCCCCCACCCTTCTTGTCCGCCGCCCTGCCCCTCGCTTTCCATCCCTTCGCCCCTCCCCGCCCTTAATTTCTTGCCCTGCCCCCGCTCCTCCCTTCCCGCCCCCTCCGCCCCCCTTTCCCCGCCCTTCTTGTCCTCCCCCCGCGCCCCTCCTCTCTTCCTCCTGCCCTCTTCCCCGCCCCGCCGCGAGGCCGCGGAGGCCGCCCACGCGCGCTCTGGCGGCGGCGCAGCGTCCGCCGCCCACGCGGCACGTTACGAGAACAAAAGAAATTCTGAAAGAGTCATTGGCGTCACTGGTAGAGAAAGCATGCGTCTATTACCTAAATTTAATGTAAATTATAATTGTACAAGCCGTTTCACACTTTCATGCACATTACAAAAACCTTCACCATACGATTTGTCTTATAATTGAGAAATGTTTGAAGTGAGAGCGATTTTTCAGTATAAGGATCCCACACAAAATGGATTCTGACTACACCATGTGATAGAGGATTCTTTTTTAATTTAGCAACTGGATTTAACCCACTTTTTCGTTACTAAGACTCTGTAATAAGAATTTTTCTGCCGAAAATTTGTAGTTTTTTCCCGTAGTAATGCATAACTTTCCCTCTTCTGCGCAAGCCATAACGAGAAAGTAAAAATTCACGAAAGATCAGATTGAAATGCGACAATGGCATTCTGCCCCCCCCCCCCGAGGCGGCAGCTGCAGGTCTGTCAATTCCGTCTCATTGTTGGGACATGATTTAGCTATATGAAATGCAATTATAATTCTCGAATTTGTGTTGATATTGGCCTGATAATATTTAGTTTTCGCACCTAATAATCTACGATTTGTAATGTGTTTTACAAAAATGATGACTGAGATGTGTTAATTTGGAGAAAAATTGCGGTAGAAGATGTATTACGAAACCATTATTAAAGGCGATGTACTGTTTTAGCTCCAATCGTTATATATACAGATTTATTGACGAAAAACCAGTAAAAGAGTGTGGTGTATGGGGCAAGTGCGATTATAATCTACGATCTTGTAATTGAGTGTAACAAATAAGCTGTGAAATTATGAGATACCTTTTTTTTGCTTCTGGACAGGTATGTAGCTTCACTAGACCCATGTTTTTGTGCTCTCTTTTTGCGAACACTGGTAGGAGTAGAGACGGGGTGGGGGTGTTAAATTTTTTTTAGCAATACAAAAAAATAAAATTTGCAGTTCTTTTACGAAAAGAAATGTTTTCTGTAACTCGGGAGCGAATATGTCTAGTTTTCTCGTGTTGCTAACCTCGCTTTTGTGAAAAAAATTTTCATCATTCGACTATTTATACTTAAAATGCTGGGAAGAGATTCTGTAACTCAAGAAAATGTGCGCAGGTCGTACTTCTCCCCCGCACGTCACATACGGTTTTAACGGTTCTTTGGCTAAGAAAATCAAAGCAAATAAAATTAGGTCTTTGGCGAAATGTTGACGGACAAGGCGACGCGACGTTGGGAGCCGAGTTCGCCATTTTCGAATGAGTGCGCCAAAGACACTTTGGAACGAGTTGTGTAAATTTTTTTGCCTGAATTCATAGAAACTTTTAAATACGTGATCTTGGATCATTTTCATCATGCAGAGTCGCAGCTATGTTGATTCATGTCGCTTCAGTGTTTTGTTTGCTTTTTGGTACTCAATTGTTTTATATGGCCGTGGTCTCTTCATGGTACGTTTACCGCAAAGTAACTTTCCATTCAATAAAAATGGGAAGAAAGTACAAGTTTTCATGCATGAGCGCTGAAATAGTAGTTTATGCAATTCGTTTATAATATTAAGCTTTGTTGAATGAGTATATGATTTGGAAATGAGCGAGAAGTTAGGAGCGAGTTATAAAGGGGTGGCAAACGCTATTTTTTGTATAACAGCATTATAAATTTTTAAGGGAATCAAACTTAATTTTGCGAAACATTTTTTTGTGACGTATTTGATATATGTAGGAGAAAACAGTGGTCGGCTGTTCCGTTTACCGCTACTTGTCCAAGATTTTCTCGTTGCGATTGGCTGAATGTGTGATGATGTAATCATTCGTGCGGTAAAATCTAATACGTCATTATCATTTGAGCCGTTAAAGGTCCTTTTATGAACTTCTTGCAACAGAAAATGTCTTTGATAATGCAGGTATTCCGAACAAAAATTATTTGATAGTTGATCTACAAAATTTAGAAGTCATCGAGAAAGAATTATCTTCTACAATGCAGTATCTAAATGATAGTGTGTTTAGATTTAAAGAATCAATCAGACTTATTACAAGGATATTTCCCATTTAGTGTTTTTTTACAGCAACAAAATAAAAATAAATATAACGATATCATTCCATATTTCCCAGAATGCGTTACACTGGATCTCATCAACGAAACCTTTTTCTGTCTAATAATTTGAATAACATTCCAGTAAGTATCTGCAAAGGATTGTCCTTACGAACGCATCCGAGAAAATCTCATACATCGACAGTAACTAAATAAAGGAGTACATGAGATACAGTCGGCCTCTGTCAAATCAAATTCTAGACGTTAGTAATTGTTTCTATGGGTAGAAACATTATAAATAGAGCGTATCTCGAATACACTGGTGGTATCACAGAGATTTTAGTTTCACTTAAACATGTTAATTTTGATGGTATAAGACTATTAAGTTAACAAAAGGACTTACTAATTCTGCATTTCGCTGCTACTGCCTTTAGAATTTATAATCAAGTATGTTCTTGGTTTCAAATTTCAGATGGAAAATTACTATTTGTTGTTATTGCTAACATGTATAGTCTATAAGTTACGATATTTATTTAATTTAATAACATTTGTGGAACGTTTCATCTTCAATATATTATTATTGGTTTTAATTCACCTTCAATATATTATTATTGGTTTTAATTATCAGTAATGGTAGTGGGAAGAAACATCTGATGTTCACAAACAATTACGCCGAGGGCACTGAAGACAAGTGGGACAATAAATTTGCCGCCACTAATGTTAATTAGTGGTGACAACAACGATGGTGACATCAACGCTGTCGGGAACAACTGTTATGAAGGAGACGAGGAATAAAAAACGTGAAATATGCGTCGTGACAAAAATTTGCTCATATGAAACCATAAAATGTGGGTTTGACGACACTCGAAATGAAACGACGGGAATGAGTTCGTGCGGAAAGAAGTAATTGAACGGTACCAACAAAAGAAATGTTGACGATATCTTTACACCTTTGGAACAATAAGTTTATATTGTGCATAACAACATTGACTCAAAACAAATTTAGGAGAGGGACGTAACTTTTATTGCAGATATGTTGTTTGGTTACATTTGAACGTATTTGTACAGATATAGTGTACATTTGTGTTCGGCAATTTTATTATTTTTCAAACACGTTTCCTCATAATTTATCTTCTTTAAATCCCCTCGCCTTTTTATACTTTTATTTTTGAATCTTAAAACAGTTCTGATGTACACAAGTTAACGTATCAAGGTTTTTGTAAGTGATTTCAGCTGCAGTTTGTTGGAAACCCAGAATCATGCCACGTCGTGGAAGTTAGCAGGACCATTTTATCCAATCACAAAAGTGCATAGCTTATAATTTGTCGCTTTTTTGGCGTTCTTAAGAAGTGAAAACAAACAATTTGCCGTTTATAATTTTCTCAAAAAAAATCGGTGTTCATGTTAACTTCCATTGGAAGTTAGCTGGACCACACACCTAAATCCGCTAATAATGCAAGTATACATACCTAACTGTACTCCAAATGTGCCGATTTTTATTTATAAACGATTAGTGAAGAAATGAAATTGATATCTCAATTTTTTTTAAATATTTACAAAGAACAAAAATTTTAAAAATTTAAAAACCCTACGTTCCTTGTACGAGCGTCGTCAAGAGAAGGAACGAGACACTTTCTGTAAGCAATCACAGGTAATAATTCATACTCTACGACAAACTTTCCCCTAAGTAAGTGCTAAATATAATCTACAATAAAAATATCCGGACCGCTTAGTTTCAATTACCCAGGTTCGAATTCCGAAAATTATACCTCTTGGGAGACACCTGCGCTAGGGAAAGACACGTTTCCTCCTAAAGCATTAGCCTTAAAAATTCATATTTCATTTCTAATCATGGATAAAAAATGAATCAACCGATCGTAAAGTCGGATGTAGATATTTTATTTATTGTAGAACGTGTTAGCCGCCCCCACATGTGTTATAAGTTGTGACTCAACCAGCACGCAGTCATCGGAACGGCGCAACTGGATACACATCAGACGCGGTCTTCTATTTTCGCCCTCGCCCATGGCATCGCGAATGCTCTAGCCTCAACGGCCTGCGTTCCATCCGCCTTGAAGACAGACGATGGAGGGGCGTCATCAAAACAGACGAAAATATTATTTTTAAAACCAAATAAAATTGTTAAATGAACAGGCCAACTGAGTTTAGCTCAGAGGAAGCATTGGCGCTGTTGTGTCTGCCGGAAGGTGCTAGGGGTCGATTCCCGACGGTGCAGGTTTTTCGATACTAGCTAAATAGCTAGATATACTTCAGTTGCTGTTTGAGAATTGAGAATTGAAGAATTTCAATTTGAATTGAGAATTTCAGAATCCTGATTTCCTGCTGCTCTGATGAGTAGATTTTCGTTTCAGTGCCACACGAATGCTGGAACAGTTCCGTAACAAACGGGTCACGAACCGCATGCGTCCTTCCTTCTTCTTCTTCCTTATCCTATTGTCTACCCTTACTCGTTCACATTTTCACTTACTTGCACTACAATGCTACACATGCCGGGAGAGCGGTCGGGAGGTTAGAGCTTGTGTCGACTGGGGTGGTTGGGGGACATACCGGAAGAGGAATTTCATTTGAAAGCGGAGGTGTAGGGGGAGGAGAAGTGCGACCTCCAGGCGAAGAAAAACACACAAAACACTAATTGGAACTAAACAGATAAATGTGAATAACCACCATATCCCTTTACGTGTCCTGAAAAACTCAATCTATATTAAATGAACAATGTAAAATGTATATTCAACTGGATTCTTAATATTCATCGAGTAAATCATGAATCGTAAATAATATTCCATATCTGCCTGGCGGTGAGACCGGCTGAAGCTCGGAGGTCGATGCGTGGGGATGGGGAGCCTCGATGGGTAGTGACGCCTGTGTGCCCAAGAACGAGGAGCCACCCAACTTTCATGCCAGGGGTGGGGTGGGGCGGGGTGGGGGTTTACTCGCCCCAGAACTGGCCCCTGCCGTTTAGTCATATCCTCACCCTTTTCGTGTTACCCTAAAGCTCCATCAGGCAGGTAGTCTTACGCTCCCAGGTGCGGCACCAAATCAGCCTTGCAAGGTCACCCAGGCAGCTCGTGTTCACCGGCTTTCCAGGCCAGACTCACTTTAGATAGATAGATATTTATTAACGTTCCCTTTGGGCTAATGGTCGGTGGCAAACATGATTACAACTATATTTGCAATTACAAAACTATTACAAATAGAATTAGAGATTGATATCCTAGTTCTAATTAATTTTTAGTTACCTGTTAATTAACTTATAGCTTGTCTAACACTTCACTAAATAAGGGACATGACCTATTAATAATAATAATAATATAATAATAATAATAATAGGGGAACCAATAATAATAACTAAAAAATTACATCAAAGCCAATAACATTGTTAATAATTATATAAATAATAATAATAATAATAATAATTATTATTATTATTATTATTATTATTATTATTATTATTATTATTATTATTATTATTATTATTGTTATAACGATAAAAATCTCAGTATTATTAATGATGATCTACATGGAATTTAGTATATTTTTAAATTTCACTACATTAGAAGGAAGAGCTTCTAGTGCTTTTGCAGGTAGTTTGTTCCTATCTACACTAGTACGATTCACAAAGGAGAACTTGCCTATATCAGTTCTTTGTTATCTATATCGTATTTTCCAAGAATGGTCTCCTCTGCTTTTATAATCTGGTTTCTGTAATCTTTTACCGATGTCTGCCCAGGCTACGTCCCATTTGTATGTCTTAAACATTACGCATAAACGTGCCCGTTCCGGTCTTTCAAATAAGGGTTCCCATTCATCTCGGGAGTTTGAGTGTTTCTCACAATGTGCTTGGGAAAACCAAGGCGTAGGGGTTAAGAGTGCCTCCCCCTCGATATTATACATACGATTTATTCAGGATGTCCAGTCTTATCCGCATCCTTACCCTCATACATGGTGTTGTAGTTGTATACGTTTATCACGATTCGTAGTTAGTTTCAAACCTCGCAAACAACGTCGTCAATAAGTATTTTAAATTTGACGGGTTAGTTTAGGATTGATTGATTGATTTTTCGTGTTTCCGGGCGCGTCAACTGCTTTGGTCATTCGTCCCGTTAGCGTAGTGCATGTTTTTTCTCTCGGGAGATGGCAGTGATTTTCCCCCGCTGGATGGCGAAATCCGGCGCCAACCTACCGTCGGCTAGTGGGGTTTCCCCCTAACCAGGACTCTCCCTCCAGCGGGGCACCGCCCCAGCCGGAACAAGTTCTATGCTCCCGACCGGTCTCCCGGAATATGTGGTGGTGTAGTGCTTGTTAGTGTAACTGTGTGTGTAAGGGAAGAGGATAGGACAAGGAAGAGGAAGGACAGATCGCGCGCGGTCCGTGGCCCGTTTCTTAGGGTACTGCTCCAACAGTCGCCTGGCGTTGATCGGAGAAACCACGGAAAACTACCGA
Source organism: Teleogryllus occipitalis (assembly GCA_011170035.1). NCBI lineage: Eukaryota > Metazoa > Arthropoda > Insecta > Orthoptera > Gryllidae > Teleogryllus > Teleogryllus occipitalis. The sequence continues at coordinate 36,785 of BLKR01005056.1, read as the reverse complement.
TCAGAGCAGCCGGCCGCTAGAATTCTTCTCCAGACAGCGACTGAATTCGACCTAGCTGGAAAGCTAGTGGCGAAAATCCTACCGCCGTGGGGAGTGGGAACCTAGGACCTCCCGGTCAGAGGCGCTGCAGTGACATCAGTTGATGCACTGAGCTACCGCTCCCGGTGGTTAGTTTAGGAGTTACACATTTTTTTGCAATTGCTCATATTTAACGCTTCTATGCAAACTCTGTAAATACACTTCGGGAAAGGTAGGCATACGCCGCCCATTACACACCATTGCGCTTGAAAACTTTAAAGCGTTGGAAATTTAGGAACTTTTCTGCCGCCGGCTGCGTGACTAGGAAATGTTTCTTTTTTCTCTTGCTGCCGATTGCACCGCGGATCGCGAGCCTTGGATATGGTCGCTGTGGCGATATTGTCGGATTTAAATAGTAATGTACGACTGATCATCAGCTGGGCGCGGTTATCCAATCGAGAGCTTAGTTAGGACTTCAATTTTTGGTATCGAAGCTCCCGATTGAATAATCGCGTCACAGCCGATGATCTCTCATAAGTTGTTATATTCAAATCGGACAATAGAGAATTTTTGCGTGGCGTAGCGTACAGTTGTCGACAGAAATATCGATCTTCGGCGCATGCGCGACAGCCCAACACCGCGTGCGCAACCATAAAGATACATTTTATAAATCTGGAAAATCTTAAAAATTAGAATGGTCTCTATCCTCTGAATGAAACGCTTAAAGCAAATATTCCAAATTAATAACCACGATATTACTTTGCTCTTCGAGCAAATGATTGTGAGAAAGCATGTTCTTCCTCGCAATATTTGTAACGCTTACGTAATATGCATTTTCATTGCCACTTAATATAGATATGTTTTCACACTTTATGTTCTACGATTTGTAATTTTAAGTAAACTAATATTAAGTTAAGAAGTGAGATGGGATTTTCAGAATATCCAACGGTCTCCGGAAGGAAGATGGGAAAAAATTTTGAATTTTTGCAATTTTCGAAAAATAAGGTTGTTCATCAGAAATGAGATCTGCATCATTCTCATATACGTCCTTCACACTATCCAACAACAAAATTTAAACAAAGAAATTGGAGCATTTTTTGAAAATATCCCATGTCTGTCATGTAAAATATCCCCCAAAATTAAAATAACGGTTTCAAATTCAAGGGGTCGCGACATCGGACAGATCAATTGGGGAATATCAATTTTGGAGAAAACCAGCTGAACGGTTTAGCCACTAGCGTTGTTCACAGACGGACAGACTCACAAAACATGGATTCTGGCTACAACATGTGTTAAGGATTTTTTTGTTCTAAATTTAGTAACTGGATTTATCCACTTTTTTGTTTCTAGGGTCCTGTAATAAGTTTTTCTGACGAAGTTTTGCAAACGTTTTCCCGCAAAATTTCATACCTTTCTCTCTTCTGCATAAGCGGTAGCGAGAAAGTAAAAGCCTTCAAAAAGAAATTTTTTAAGTGAGAGCATTTTTGCCTCGCCCTTTTTGCTGTGGTATACTTTTATTTGAGGTATTTATCGAACAAAAACATTAAAAAGGTGTGGAATATGGAGGAAGTGCCATTGTAATCTGCACTCTTGTGCTTGAGAGTAAAGAATATTAATAGTTGTGAAATGCTGAGGAGGCTCTTTGTTTGCTTCTAGACATGTATATTGCTTCACCATGCGCACTGTTTTTGAGTTCCTTATTTGCTAGATGAGGTAGTATATCCATGGAGGATGGTCTGCTATTTTGTTAGCAATAGTATGTAATCAAAGCTCTGATTTGTTTACCGATGCAAGTAAGTTTTCAATTATTCGAGAGCAAAACGGTCTGGTTTTCAAATGTTGCTAACCATACTTTCTTAGTCATATTAAACTACATGTAGTACTCGTGAAAGGTGGGATAGGAATTCTGAAGTTCAAAACAAAGCGTGCAGAGTATAGTTCTCCCCGTTAGTCACAAATTGTGTTTACCTTTTTGGACAAAAATAAATAAAACGAATGTTTTTGAATATTCAGTCAGCCAAGTATAAAAAGATCGTTGTATCTCTGTGAGTAAAATCCACTCAAGTGAAGCCGCGGTCGATGGCCGCGTTATTTCTTCTCGTGACTTCAACGCAGCATCGAATTTCCCGTGTGCTTGTGTGGATTAGGCATGCAATAATTCAGCTCTTGATTCCGCTCTAGAACGGGAAATTGCTGTTCAATTCATTTCATGTATGATTCAGGAACACTCGCGTTTGCTTGATTTAAAAAAAACAACGTGCAAAGTTCGGTAATCAGAATTGCCCGGAATTTGCATGTTCGATATGTTGTGTGGGCCCGACATACTAATTAGTTATGATTAACCACAGGACGCAACTCGCATATTCCTCTTGTGTAAGCCCCTGCGCTCTGCCAAGGACTACAATATGAACTTTAGTATTAATTAATTTCGTTTATTTAAAGTAGTATAAAAAATAAACGTAATCTACGAAACTCGAGGTTATAAACTCGCGGTTACTACGTGCGTTTCATGTGGAAAAAGGCGAGTTTTACCAGGAAAAGCAAGTATTTCAGTCATTCAATGTATATCGACGAGCAAAAGCAGAAATGACTTTGTTAATCAAATATTTCCTGTGGCCTTAATGAAATCGAAACGTGATAACCAAATTTAATTGGAGCATTATTATGACTCTGTTATCACAAAGTACGTTATCTACTCCGCAACCACTGTTCTTTCTATTTCTGCACTCCTCTCTCCCCTTTCTCTTTTCTCTCTCTCTCTCTCTCTCTCTCTCTCTTTCTCATTCTATCTCTCTTTCTCTCTTTCTTTCTCTTTATTTCTCTCTCTCTTTCTTTCTCTCTTTCTTTCTCTCTTTCTTTCTCTCTCATTCTCTCTCTCTTTATTTCTTTCTTTCTCTCCCTCTTTCTATGTCTCTTTCTCTCTCTCTTTCTATCTCTCCCTTTCTTTCTCTATCACTTTCTCTCTCTCTTTCTTTCTCTCTTTCTTTCTCTCTTTCTCTCTCTTTCTTTGTCTCTTTCTTTCTGTCTCTTTCTTTCTCTCTCTCTCTCCACTCTTTTGACTTCTCTCTTTCTTTCTCTCTCTTTCTTTCTCTCTCACTTTCTCTCTCTCTTTCTTTCTCTCTTTCTTTCTCTCTTTCTTTCTCTCTTTCTCTCTCTTTCTTTGTCTCTTTCTTTCTGTCTCTTTCTTTCTCTCTCTCTCTCCCTCTCTTTCTCTCTCTCTCTCTCTCTCTCCACTCTTTTGACTTCTCTCTTCGAGGTCAGTTGAGTCATGAAAGTTTATTAGTCATCGCCTCCTGTCATCTCTTGGCCTCTGCCTTGTCTGCAAGCTACACTCGCCCTGCCACCTGTAAATGTGCCCTTTTTCATCCCCTGCTTTCAATACCATTTATATTGTTTTACGATGTTGTACATGACGTGATGCAGAATGTGAGAAAATCTCAGATGGAGTAAAACATACTTGTTTTAATGGAATCAGGTTGTGTTATTAAAGGATATAATAATGCATAACAATGCACATAAATATGCATAACAAGAGCAAAATAGTCAACCGCCAGCACTGTCTGTCTTCACCTCTAAACATTCGAAGTCATACATGTGTAAACATTCATACCGAAAATATTTTGTACAATGTAACACAAACAATTGAAACTTATGATTAACAAGTTGTACAAAGCTAGCTCAATGGCTGTAACAATTGGTTTCCTTATTATGTTTTGAATAGCTCGTTGTGTAAGGTGCTTGTACTTGTATAAAATGGAGTAACCATATTTAATTTAATATTTATTTCAACTGTCAAGTATAATCATTATACATTAAAATTGTTTTAACATTTGTTTGTATAAACTGATTTTCTGTAATATGAAGACATGTGCTAACAACGGACTTTTGGAGCATAGAGCGGTAATGGTGCTTACAAAGGCACTATCATGAGCGAACATATATAAAGTGTAGTAGGTGCAATCTTATTCATGGGTCAAATATCCATCGTCACGAGGAAACATCACTGGAGTGTGGGTTGCACTCGAATTCGAGAGTCCTAACAAGATGAGACCACCCCGCCCGCCCTACCCCGCTCTCCTCACCCTGCCTATCATTCATCTCATTACCCTCTGACTCTCTCACCCTCACCCTCATCCTCACACTCTCCCATTCCATGCACCCCTCAGGATCTCACCCCAGCTCCCACTCACCCCGTCTCACATTCCTTCACCCTCCTCTACTCCTTCCACCCCCGTAGCAACCCGCCCCCACCCTACCCCGCGTACTACCCATTCCATTCACTCATCCGTCTCCCACCCTCTCCTACTCCTTCCTGCCGGGAGCGGTAGCTCAGTGCATCTACCAATGTCACTGCAGCGCCTCTGACCGGGAGATCCTAGGTTCCCACTCCCCACGGCGGCAGGATTTTCGACACTAGCTTTTCTGCTAGGTCAAATTCAGTCTCTGTTTGCCGGAGAATTCTAGCGGCCGGTTGCTCTGATAGGTAGTTTTCCGTAGTTTCTCCGATCAGCACCAGGCGAATGCTGAAGCAGTACCCTTCCAAACGGGCCACGGACAGCGCGCGATCTTTCCTTCCTCTTCCTTGTCCTATCCTCTCCCCTTACACAAACACTTACACTAACATGCACCACACTACCACATATTCCGGGAGACCGGTCGTGAGCTTAGAGCTTGTCCCGGTTGGGGCGGTGCCTCGCTGGTGGGAGAGTCCTGGTTAGGGGGAAACCCCTCTAGCCGACGGTAGGTCGGTGCCGGATCTCGCCTTCCAGCGGGGGAAGATCACCATCTCCCGAGAAAAAACATGCACTACACCCACGGGACTCATGACCAAAGCAGTTGACGCGCCCGGAAACACGAAAAAAATCAATCAATCAATCCTACTCCTTCCTTCCCCGTCTCCCTCCACCCCGAATGACACTGCCTACCACCCACCCCTCCCTGCATTTCCTTACTGTCCCACTTCCACCTGCGCCCCACCCTGCTTCGCCGCGCCTTACTGCACCCTTGCTTCCCCCACCTCGCCACTCCTGCCTCCGTCGTCGCCGCCGCTGACCGTCAAGAGCGACCTCGCTGCACGCGGCCGCCTGCCGAAGCACCTCTCCGCTGATTGATGCGCGGCACATCCATCTCCGCCCCCGCCCCGCCCTGCCCCGCCCTGCCCCGCCCCCTCCCCTCCACACACACGAACCCTCCCCTCCCCCTCCTCCCATCACAGAATGCTCTCTGGCACGGCCGCCGCCCAACACATCATATCCGAACATATCGCATTCTTCCTTTCCAAAAACACATGTCGACCGCCGCGCCGCTCCAAAAGAGCTCCCATGAAACATTCATGGACCCAACGTCCCCCCCCTCCGAGCCTTTGGTGCGGAAGCGGGCCTGCAACCGGAAACATTCGGGTGATGACAGTTGAACGAGAATCAAGTGCCCAGTGACATGGCGAGTTTATGATGCTCCCGGTTTCACACAATATAGTCCTACTGGTTGGTTCATGTTACTGTATAGTGGTTTGTGAGGGCAGTATACGTAAACAAAGCGTTACATGGAGCTCAACTAAAGTACTTCGACAGTCTACGAAAAACAGTAATTATTGAAAGCTTTGAGATCAATATTTTCATTAAACCTGGAAGTTAATGACATACGAAACAAATACCAACAATTACAAAATACTAGAGTGGTTAAAATTTCACCTTCATAAAAATCTATAGACTTACATTAATTTTTAATATTTATTACTTTTGCATTGAATAAATATTCGCAGAATTGTTGAGAATTGAACGAACAAAATACAATTAGTATTAATCAAACTTGCGTAACGTCAATTTCATTTGAATGATCAAATTTAAACGACAGCTTATGTCATGAAAATATGTATTATAAAAATCATATCGCCGATAATTATTTTTTTACCAATACGTAGTCTCTAAAATGTTATTGAAGAAATGCAAACAAGAGTTCTTAAAATAGGTATTAAATAAGGAGAATTATCTATTAAATATTTACTCGATCATTCGAGGCGTTAACTATCATCAAAAGATGCACCTTATTGTCAATCTTCCAAATTAGGGTTGAATATTGGACGTTGTATATATTTTTGCTGTAACGTAGCATTCTTCCAATAAATATGACACAAAAACGAAACAAATACGTGTTTCTTTACTTTTTTCAGTTCAAATAACGGAAGCCTCACATTGTGGAGAGACTAAAATTATCTTCACTTAACAACTGTGTACTCTCTTGCTGAGGGAAGTGTCATTCTATCAAAGGTTCCAGGAGCAGTTTAAGCATGATGGAGCACCGGTCAATTTCCATCGTGTTGCTTGAGAACATGTAACATACACGCTGATGGTAGTATAGGAGGTCGAGTTCAATGACCTGCATACATTTTTTTGTGAGTTTTGAGGGGTCATTGAAGGACGTTCGTGGATAACTGTGAACGTTTCGTAAATAACTCGAAATGCTGAAATATTACAACGGCATATCAGAACTTTTGAAATGGTTTACTTGAATGCAGATTGAAAATAGTGAACTAGATGTTTCTAAGACGCGATACAGGGAGGTGAGTTACAATCAATGAAATCACATAGAACAACTTAGCGATAATCATGGCATATATTCATCATCTGTTAAGTGATCGATAAGACGGTATTCAGCTTTAATGTCTATATGGTTTAGAATTTTCTCTCGTCTTGATCATTAAAACTTGAGAAGTATTGTCTCGATAATCGAAACATAGTTACAATTGAATGGGTGAGATGAAGAAAGTTCACATATCCTTAAGTTTGGGAAATTAAAAAAAACTTTTTCTTAACTAAACAGTCGATGTTGCAGCAAAATGTTATATTGGTGATTTATACCTCTCAGTTCATTGAGTCCATTTCTGAAGTGACATATGTGTGTGTATAAATGGTATGGCATAAAAAGTAGAAAATATGTTGTGGAATATGTTTCATTTTTCAAATAAGTTTTTAGAAATTTGTTAAAAATGGTTATTTAAAAATATTTTAAATATATTTAATTCGATTTGGTTTAGTTAGATTGGATGAATATATGTTGTATTGAGATAAGAGCTTTGTTATATTATCTTAGAGTGGGTTTACAAACAAAACTTTAGTAGTTTACACAAGGAAAAAGATGTTATTAGACAAATATTAAGTTCAAAATGCCTACAAATTCTTTCTTTTAACAACTGTTATTAATTCAAATCACCAACGTTGTCATGTTCGGTTTTTGTGTGGGTCAGCAATGTCTATCTTCATAAAAAGGGTGCTGCTCATTAGGGATGTAACGAATAATCTTCTTTAGAAAATCTTTCAGTTTGTATTCTTCTTGAGGGTACATCTTAGTTTCAAACATAACCTGAAACTGCTCTCTTGCAGTTACGCTATAAACAGGCTCACTAGCGTCACCAGCGATGCAGCTACCTGCCCTATTAAGAATTCGAGTTACAAAAAGAACACATTCCTGGAATATGTTCCTTCAACTCATTCGCTTCTTTCTAGGATGGCAGACTTTCTTGAGGAATATGATCCTTTCTCAGTTCAGTGGTGTAGACACGTATAATAAACAAAATGGCTATTTCAGTTCAGTTTATTGGGGATTTATTCCACATTTTTGTGGAATGCGTATCTTTTTAATCTCACCAATTCAATTGGTTTTGAGTCCCGACACACTAATTGCAACGGAGTTTCTTGTCTGGCGAAGTAAACGCTTGCAGTGTGAGTCTACGCTTGCAGTGTGACATCCTTGTGCCGTTTACGAAATCGAAATAATTGAAGTGACACAAATGAAACAAGATTCGAACTGGCATTGTCAGGCGGGGCGGAAGCAACGTCGTTGTCGGTGGCCGGGTGGGAAGGTGATGGCAGCGATTGGGGGCGACGGAGGAGAGGCGGCGGCAGAACGGATGAGGGTCAGGCCGGTGGGCGACGCGCGAGCTTAAACATGCTGCCCGGCGCGAGTGCATAACTGCTCCCCACGGCCGCCACCCCTCCCCTTCATTCTCTCCCCATTTCTCCCCCACCTCCCTCTCCCAACGCCCACCCCTCCCTGTCTAGGCCTGCCCCTCCCACACCCTTCCCCATCTCCACCCACTTCCCCTTCCCCGCACTCCCCTCCTCCCCTGCCCTTCCTCCCCCTCTTGTCCCCCCTCCCCCACCCTACCCACCTCTCCTCCCTTCCCCTTCCCCGCCCACCCTTTCCTCCCTTCCACCCCGCCCTCCCCTCCTCCCTCCCCCGCCCTCCCCTCCCCTCTAGCCCCCTTCCACCACTCTACCCACCCCCACTCCCTTCCCCCGCACTCCCTCCTCCCTTCCTCCCTCACCCTACTCCCCCTTCCCCGCACTCCCCTCCTCCCTGGTTTCCCCGCCCTTCCCTCCCTCTAGCCCCCTCCCCCACCCTACCCACCCCCACCCTTCCCCTTCCACGACCTCCCCTCCTCCTTCCTCCTTCCCTCCCCGCCCTCCTCCCCCTTTCTCCCCTGCCTCTAGCCCCCTCCACCACCCTACCCACCCCACTCCCTTCCCCGCACTCCTTCCTCCCTTCCTCCCTCGCCCTCCCCTCCCTCCTCCTACCCCCTTCCTCTTCCCCGCACTCCCCTCCTTCCTTCCTCCCCCTTCTCCTCCCCTTCCATCCCTCCCCCTCTCTCCCTCCGCCTCTTCTGTCGTACTCCTCCCATTCCTTCCTCCCCTCCCTTTTTGCCCTTTCTCCTCCCACCCCGCCCCTCCTCTCTCTTCCTCCAAGCTCTTCCTCCTCGGCACACCCTTCCCCCTCCTCCGACCTCCCTCCCACTCCTCCCCCCGCGTCCGCCCGGGGCGCGTGCCGCCCGCTCATTAGCACGAGCGAAGACGCCCCCGGGGCCGATTCGCACGGCGCATGCGCGCAGCGGGCGGCGTCTGGTTGCACAGACGTCTCGGGGAGGCCCTATCAGCTTACAGCTCACACCTTGATTCAGCACGGAAGCAGCTATTCCATGCGATTGTGTTGCACATTAACTCGTACTGCGGTAACTATCCAGTGACGTAATTGCTCTCCGTGCACCTTTAAAAGGCCATTATTAAAAACTTGTTTTTTCTAGTGTAATATAACTATTTTCAGGTAATATTAATCTTTGGAATTTTTTATTAGAGTTACTTGCTAGTTATCTATTTATATGCATATTGCGACTTAAATATTTCGCGTAGTGCAAGTTTCTCCTGCACTCTAAAGCATTCCCTGTGAACATAAAGATTAATGTGCCGTTTCGCTCTCGGGAGTTGGCAGATTTGGAGGGACCTCAAACAATAAATGCTTTCGACAACCAACTGAGCTCTTGAAAGCCATTTCGTAATGTCCCTTTTTAAATGGAGTGGAGTTAGAAATAACGAGGATACAGGGGTGTAAAACACTCATCTTGTGTAGAATGAGACAAGTGAATGATGCTTTGTTGAGGTTTTCCCTCGGTAAGATACTTACATATTTCTTCGTCTCGCACCATGGGCCCTACAATAATATTTTTTTCTGACCAACAAATGTTCGACACAAATATATTTTGCCTCTTGCTTTGTTTTGGAAATTGAATTATTCAAAATCAACTGGTGCATATACAAAACAAATGTCTAGAACAGCAAAAAATGTATCAGGAAATTTCATTAACGCCGTTTCCCTCTAACTTCACTGGCTGAACAAAGTGAGGATAGTTATTGTTTCGAGGTCCATTGGGTGCTCAAGGAATGTGTGAATGGAGCGAGAAAAGAAGAACTCAGGGGGTGTCCAACTTCCAAGGCGGTGGCGATGGTGTAACGGTTAGCGTATCGGACTGTTATACCCAAGTTTACGGGTTCGAACCCGTTCGAAGCCGTGGAAGGCGAATAAATCCTTCGTACGCCTTCCTTCGGAGGGGAAGTAAAGCCGGCTGTCCCATGTTAGTAGATTTACTGTACGTAAATGATCCTCAAGCTTAAATGCTGTGAGCTAAATTCAAATCGCCTGTTTCGTCGCCCAAGTAATACCTTCTTTCTGCCATGGTTTGTAAAAGGAGCGTAGCGAAATTTGCGCGTTCAGACGGAAGAGGAGGCCTCATGACCTGAGTGTCGCCACGTAAAATAAGGCACATTCAATTCAATTCAGTTCAAGGTCTCAAGGACCACAATTAAAACCTTTCATATGGTTGCGGGCCATATATTAATTGGGTGGGGGAGGATGGAACTAAACGTGATATCGAGCCGTACCAGTCAATAACGCAGTGAAACACATTGGGATGATTTTGAATTTTTGAATTTGCCAGAAAAAAATCTTAGATCTAAACCTAACCTATTTTTACATCAAAGGGAATTTTGACCCAGGAAGGGCGCGTGTGATAGGCGCATAATGTTCTTCTCCAACATGGATGAAAGTGGCTTCCATTGACGACTAATAATCTTTCGGGGGCCACAATACATAGAACCGTGGGCCGCCGTTTGGACAACCATTGGAATAATTAATAGATGGCGGAAGGGTGCAGTGTCGGGCATTGCGCTGAGGTCGAGGTGCAAAGCTATTTCCAAGTAAGAATCTTACCATTTGTATTGATTCATTGTGTTTAACACATAGGAACCGTAAATACTTAAAACTTGGCGCCTAACCTCAGACAAAATTACAACCTCTCTTTGGTAAAATTGGAGAGCTAAGGGAGTATATTTCAAACGTGGCGCTTTCGAGATAGTTTTAATTTCCCTCAAAAATAAATTGAATTTCAGTTCAAAAAAAGAGAAAGGAATTCCAAAGAATAAACATTTCGAGACTGCTTTGCAGCGTGCCAACAGAGCGCAGTGCTGTCCTCATCAAATTGCATTTTGATAATATTTTCCTTCTGCCGCAGATATATAATATTAAAAGAAATGCATTTTTTCTAACGTTGATTAACCGCTAAAAATATGATTTTAGACTAGGACAAAGAACTTAATTAATCATGACGTATGTGCTGTTCGAAATCACAGAAAGTTTTCAAGAGACTCCTGTTGTAAGGGATAGTAATTGTCAATGGGAGTTTTACAAACTGGAATGCGATATGAAGAAGTTTGTCCATTCAGTTTTGGGCAAAGTCACTTCATCCACAGCAGGGCGTCATCGTTTCCATAGCAACCGTCACGTAATGGCGTTTGCTGGAACCCTCTGTTCGTATAGCAGAACATGGAGATATGCTAATACGCAAGCGTAGCAGAACAATGAGATATGTTAATTGCAGGGACACCAAGAAAATTGACCAAAAGAAAAAAGGAGAGATTAAGAGTCATGGAGTTTTTTCAAGAAATCGAACTTTCCCATTATTATTTACCCCTGCAAATCTACCCCTGCTTCCATAATGTATTCTTGCTTCGAAAATATATTTCATTATTCATTTCATATATTTCATATTTTTTAAATTCAAGATATCTTTTGGGTAAGGGGAAGGAAAATTTGAAAGCGTTGAAAAAGTAGAAAAGGAAGTTTGTCTAAAAAAATTAAAATTTTTAACTATTGCATACTAGGTTTGATGAAAGCTTTAATTGAGGTAACCGGTAAGGACATAATTCAATTTCATATTAATTGTTATACTTATTGATAGTGTTTCACCGCTTCTTCGCTGTCGGTCGTTTATGTGGGGGAGGGGGAGGAGGTGGTCATATGTCTGGTCCAGATGGCCGTTAGGAATGCCATTTTTGAACTGAGAATAGGTTGACAGAGACGAGGATTTGGGAGAATTTGGGAGTCTTTTCGTAGAGATGACGTATACTATCTGCTTTTGTGAAGGATATGTCAAATATAAATTTATTTAGCAATATATTAATTGTTGAAATACTCGTATATAAATACTTTACAGTCACGACGACACTATAACACATAGCTGCAGTTTTGGTTGTAACATTTAATGCACTAGCAGTATTGAAGCTAATATAGTGATGAATACGTCGACTAATTTCTTTTTTAATTCACGCGGAACTATATTTTTATTATCTCTAGAATTGAAATGGCATTTACTCAGTGGCGTAGCTTAAGTTGGTGTTACCCAGGGCAAAAGTAATGGTGTCCCCCCCTAAAATTAATATAAAAATATCTCTATCTGAATAGTTTATACATTATTTAATAAAAATATATTTGCACAACATTAAAGATAATTTGTAGATTATTTTATCAAGATTAACGATAAGATAAAGTAATCGCCGAAATCGACACTCTTGGACCACTGAAGAATTGGGGCTCACTGCTTATAGTTTCGCGTTTTACTTTACATTATTTTTCTTTGCTCCTTAGTATATATAATTTAATTGTATAACTATTAAATTAATATATATATATATATATATATATATATATATATATATATATATAATTTTTAATAAATGATTAAAATTATATAAATGGAAATATAAAATTTTATAATTGGTGTGACCCCTAAAATGGTGTCACGAGGGGCGCACCGCCCTCCCCCTGCCATTGCATTTACTTGAGCATTAAGAATGCTCATTGGAGAGTAGGATCCTGAGAGTGGCGTATTGGGAGGCGGCGGGGGCGGCGCCAGCTGCGAAGCAAGGAACGGAGCGCGGCGTCGCCCGAGGCATCGAGGCAGCAAAGTAGCGGCGATGAATTGGAGAGCGAAGGCGTCGTAGGCGTCGGGGGCAGCGACATGTTGACAGGGCGCCAACTGAGTTATAGTCCTCCGGGGATTTGGACGCCTCACTGCGGCTGCTTCAATTTCTTCGCTCGCTTCTTATCGAGCCTCCAGAACGACCCTCCGGGGAGAACGCGAGATGTAGCGCTCAGATAACAGTTCAACACGCGTTTGCATATGTCATCCGTGTCCCTCTGGGAGCATGTCGCTTGCCACCCATTGCGTAACTTTGCTTCTGGGATAATTTGTAGCATTTCCCGTTATCGTAAGAATCCATAATTATTTGTCTGTGTAAGTAGTCGAAAAGAAAATGAAGAATTGCAACCATATTCGCGCACAACTAGCTGCAGAGTGTGCATGAATACAAATTTGGAGATGGAGACCCCGTAAATTAGTCTACATCTGTAGTTTCGTACGTTTACGTTCACTAAATCTGTTTATTTTCAGATATTCAGTAAAACATGTGTATCTCTCTGAAGACGATTATTTAAAAAGTTTTCAAATTTTAAGAATACTTTGCTTCTTTATAGTCGGATATTCTCCGATCAATATAATTTATTATCAATACCGATCAATATAATTTATTGAAAAAACATTTTAGATGGAGATAACATGTTACAACAGTGCAAAATAAACATATAATGGTAATTTTTACAACCTAGATTTTGAAAGCAGGACTAGCAAATTATTACTAACAAACAAGCAGTAAAGGAGTGCTGCTTGTGTTAAATTAAAATGTTTCCTACATACTTAAAAAATGATGTTTTGAAATATATACATTTATTACATTTTCAACATATTACAAACAAGTGGATGTATTCGACAGAACGAAGTGGCGATTTGGGGGCGGGAATCGGTAAACGCTGTAAAATATTGGAAACAAGAACAACATACTATATTTGCACGAGTCTGCCTAGATCTTTTGTATTCCGTTTATTTAATTTATTCATCTAATTTCTATTAATTAATGTGTGAGAATCAAATTTTCTAGCGTATGACTGCATGAGAACTTGGAAGCGCTTTGGAGCGTCTTAGATAGTTCAGGGCATCAGCTGATACCACTGCTGGGTCTCTGATAGGGAGGTCGTATAGTTCGAGTCCCGACGGCGGCAGGATTTTCGACACTAGCTAGTTAGCTACGTCGAATTAAGCCGCTATCTGGAGGAGATTACTAGCGATGGGCTGCTTTGATCGGTAGTTTTCCGTGGTTTCTCCGATCAACGCCAAGAGATTGCCGCAGCTATAACCTAACAAACTGACCATGAGCCCCGCGCTATCTTTCCTTCCTCTTGCTTGTCCTATTCTCACATACACTCACATGCCCTTACATCCACTACGCTACCCCACACGTCGGGAGCCTCGAGCGTGTCCCGGCTCAGGCGGTGCCTAGCTGGTGGGAGATGCCTCGATGGATTGTTTGATTTTTTCGTGTTTCCGGGCGCGTCAACTACTGTGGTCATTAGTCCCGTTAGTGTAGTGCATGTTTCTTTGGGGGATGGCGGTGATCTTCCCCCGCTGGATGGCGAGATCCGGCGCCGACCTACCGTCGGCTAGTGGGGTTTCCCCCTCACCAGGACTCTCCCACCAACGGGGCACCGCCCCAGCCAGGACAAGCTCTAAGCTCCCGACCGGTCTCCCGGAATATGTGGTAATGTAGTGCATGTTAGCGTAAGTGTGTTTGTAAGAGGAGATAATGTTGTTGACAAGGAAGAGGAAAGAAAGATCGCGTGCGGTCCGTGGCCCGTTTGGTAGGGTACTGCTCCTGCATTCGCCTGGTGTTGATCGGAGAAACCACGGAAAACTACCCATCAGAGCAGCCGGCCGGTAGAATTCTCCTCCAGACAGCGAGTGAATTCGACCTAGCTGAAAAGCTAGCGTCGAAAATCCTGCCGCCGTGGGGAGTGTAACCTAGGACCTCCCGGTGAGAGGCGCTGCAGTGACATCAGTTGATGCACTGAGCTACCGCTCCCGGTGCCTGGTTGGAGAAAACACAGTGAGTCGGCGTGTAAGCCAGTGCCGGACCTCGCCATCCAGCGGAAGATCTCCGTCACCTTCCGCGATGAAAACATACACTACATTTAAGGGACTAATTATCTTGTAAGTTGACGCGATCGGAATCACTAGCCAATCAATCGCTGGAAGTGCTTTGGGCCCTGGCGTGAGGTGGGCGGGGGGCGTGGCCAGGGATACGGATCGCCGCCACTTCTCAGGCGCCGCGGCGGCCAAACAATCGCCGTGCGAGCTGCGCGGCGGCGGGGTAGGGTGGAGCGGGACGGGACTGGGCGGTGCAAAAAATTGGCGGAGGCTGCCGCCGGCGGCACTTCGTCACCGCCGCGCCGATGCCCCGCCCCCCCCACCGGCAGTTGTTTTCCCGGCTCCGGCCGCTCCCTTCGCTAGTCGCACCTCCCGCCGAAATCAGCTCGCTCCTTCCACCGGCTTCCCGACGCCTAGTCCAAATCTTCCGCCGGCAGAGTTCTATCAATGCTCTCGACTGTCGGAATGCCGATCAACCTGGTGGCTTCAGCCCTGGGGAAGGCTTTGATGTGATGAGCAAACAGCCTTCAACTCGCTGTCACCGGAGAGTCGAGAATATTTGAATGCGTATGATCGCAGAAGCCTACGGTGTCAACAGATTTTCTTCAAAGCATGCTAAATTGGAATATTTAAAATTTGGCGATGAGTGTTAAAACAACATACGACGTGGCCCCGGGTATTGGAGAACATTCAAATACAACCTTTTTTAATGTCATTTTTCTTGGGTTGTACGATTCTCCAAGGACTTTTGGTTGCTCTCTACGTACTTGTGATTCATTCTCTGTCGTGGGGAATGGCCATGTTGGGGTATAAAATCAGCCTAATGCTAGATCCTAAGGATATGAATAGGTTCAATGCGAGAGAGAAGCACAACGTCTTCAAGGTTCATATTCCTTGTTTCAAGATACTGTTTCGGCGTACTCGTGGAATTGATTGAAGGAACTGTCGAGAACGGACGGTAGTAACTGTATCAGTAAATCCGTTGACATTCGAAGGTATCGGATTAGTACGGTACTGTCTTCACAAAATACCTTGAAATAGATTCTTTGTATATGTCAAAATCTGTAAATGTGTACTTTTCTATTTAAATTTGTTTGATACAGGAGTAGGGAGTATATCTCTACAGCATTGGGCACTTACAAGGTTTTGTATCGATGGTTTCTTATAAATTGTAAAAAATACTTCATATTTCCTTAGCGTATTATTTAAAAATAGTATTATCCCTTAGTTTCTGACTCCTTGTCTTTTTTTCAGGTAAGCTCGTGTACAAGAAAATGTCAACAAGATCACACTTGTAACGTACCTCCTATCAGGTAAGATGATTTAGTCTGCTCAGTTCTGCAGACTAGTTTTCCCAGTTCTGTTACCGCTTAGAGGCAACTGTCTTATTCTCACTCTAGATTGATCTTGTTTGAAGTCAGTTATAAATTGCATATATATTGAATGTAAGTAGATCTCGTGGCATTGTGAAGCAATTCTTCCGATATTTAGTGTCTTGGATTTCTACGTTGTTTCTTACTTTTCTGCATGTTCGTGCTCTGTACATGTCGAAAATAAAGTCTAGTTTTACTTTGCAGAATCTGTCACTGCTAATGTCATGAGGAATATTGAATAAAGTGTTAATTTTTCATGCAAATATTTTGCAAGAATTGGGATATTAATAATAAAAAGAAGAAAAGCCGAAGGAAACTACAAGTGAAAACTTTTCCTATTTTTTATCGATATAACATATTTTGTCATTTTTTGTGAATTGAGTTTAAATTTTAACAAATAAATTAGAATAATATGTGAAATACAACCCTAAGGTGACAGTACAGCTGTCTGTGGTGCTGTTGGGAGCACAAATAGAGTTGTAGCTTTCCTTTAAAGTCGTCTCAATTTCCGTAGCTTTCCAGCTAGGTCGAATTCCGTCGCTGCCTGGAGAAGAATTCTAGCGGCTGGCTGCTCTGATCGGTAGTTTTCCGTGGTTTCTACAACACCAGGCGAATGCCGGGCAGTACCCTACCAAACGGGCCACGGACCGCGCGCGATCTGTCCTTCCTCTTCCTAGTCCAATCCTCTCCCCTTATACAGACACACTTACACTAACATGCACCACACTACCACATATTCCGGGAGACCGGTCTGGAGCTTAGAGCTTGTCCTGGCTGGGGCGATGCCACGCTGGTGGGAGAGTTCTGGTTAGGGGGAAACCCAGGACGACGGTAAGTCGGCGCCGGATCTCGCCATCCAGCGGGGGAGGATCACCGCGATCTTCCGAGAAAAAACATGAACTACACTAACGGGACTAATGACCACAGTAGTTGAAGCAATCAATCAATTTGCACGAATCGCGAAGGCCCTTGGTGCGGTTCCCTGACCCTATCCACGCTCTGCTTCCGCGTGTCTCGGGCGACTTGGCCTCTCCGTGGCCTGTTTATCACGGCCTGGCGCCACCGCCGCCGCCGGAGATTGAAATACAACTTTGTCAGCGCTTCGACAGATGAAACATACGGCCTCCTCGGTGCGGCAACAAATGTCCGCCCAACAGAATCAATTGGAGACGTCACCTTTTTCGCCGGCGGCGGCAGCGGCGCCCAGTCGCCGCGTCCCGAGCGGCGCGCCGGCGATCGGCCGAAAATAACTGACGGCGGCGCCGCGCCGCGGAGACAGTCGACAGTCGTCTCCCGGCGAGACAGAAGCGGAGCGCAGCGCGCACAAGGAGCCGCGGCGATTGGAGCCGCTCCAACCATATCATAAACAACAAATATTAAACTGAGGGAAATTTATGAATGATATCGCGGAGTGTTATTGCAAATGTGTCAAGATAAACTAAAAATATGGACCCTATATGATACGAGAAATGTAGAACGTATCTGCCTCACGTGTAGTCGGGACAGCTATTTTATTGGGTGGATACGTGTCGCTATCTGGGCAGCTGGGAAAGCGGAGGGGTTCATTAAATAAGAAAATGAGTTGCGTGAAAACATATTTTGTTTACAAGTTTTGAGAAATGTCAAGTAATATATCAAGTTATCATCATGCCTATTGAAAGTACTATTCTTGGGCATAGTATATTCGTTTTAAATATTCATGTGTTTTCGACGTTTGTGTGGAAGTATATTTAACATCCCCCACGTGTCGCAGGCTGCTTTGATGGCACCCGAGAAAGCAACTGGTGGGTAGTTAGGATCCAGTAATGAACATATTTATGCAAAGTTTACTGGAAATTATAGTCGTGGATTGGTCAATGAATCCATTTCTCTTTCACATATTCGGTGAAGCCTCTTGCCATGATTGATTTTTGAGTAAGATAATTTGAAGAAAAATGACTAAATTGTGTTTGTGGTTGTGTGTGACGCATAGTATTTCGTAACGCAGTAACTCCTAATCTTTGATAATGAAACGCAGTAATTGCCAATATTTTACGAATCGTTCGTAAATTAGAACGTAATGCTTGACTTTTACATGGGTACAAATATTTATGCTTACGGATGTGCTTATTTACTCAGATAATAAATTGCTTATATATATATATATATATATATATATATATATATATATATATATATATATAATAAATGAAAATTTAAAAAAATGTTTGAAGTTTAAACTTTCATATCGAAAATATTTGGAATAACTGCTACGTGATTTTCTTGAGATATCCATCTAATAAATATGTAATACATGCAAGGTTTTACAAATATGATTATAATTTAGTAAAGATGTAAGACGGACGTGAGAATGTTAAATACTGTGATGAGACTTTAACGTCAATAATCAGAAAAATATGGATGAACAAATGATGAGATCAGCGAGTGAAAACGGAAATGATGATTCTACGACTATCGATGCCAAGAAATCGATTCTTAAAGCAATATTAAAATGACCAGAGGATTACCAGTACGAACACATGTCCTCAAGAAACCTTTTCTTGGTTTCAAAAGGTCTTTTTATCAGATTGTAGCTACAAGTAGAGAATGAATAATTCATATTTGCCCAAAGGAATTAGTTTTGAATTCCGCTGTGATTTTCTTCGCCAGCCAAATATGAAAGGCGAAGACCAGCCCGTGGGCCGGGGCGGCGCCCGCCGTATCGGGTTGCATTGTTGTCCACTCGAACAGTGGGCTGCCGCAGCCCCTCGCATTAAAGGGTAGCGGAGTAGATGCGCAGATAAGGCGGCGAAAGGGCCAAGGGGGTGGGGGTGGGCAGGAGGAGTGGGGGTATCAGGGTGTAAACGACGCCACCCGCCCGTTAAGAGGCCTCCGCACACATTGGGCCGAACGGGGCAGAACACGGGAGCGCGGAGGGAAAAGGTGGTTTGGACCCAGAACCGTTCGTCCGTTGTCATTTTTTTTTATCCTTAATCCTTAGCAAAATAAACAACATGATTAAGTAAATATTTTATTTCACATATTGACAGTTTTATTTCACCGTTCTACTATTTACGTATTTAGTTAGATTGCGCAGTTTATCTTACTTCTCTATTAAAAAATTCATTAATGCAAGCTATGTTTTATCTGTTAAAAATACAATACCAATAAAAATAAAAACATAAATAAACAAGTATAAAAAATAGATAAGAAGTGCCTATCTCTACTATACACCATCTCTTTTCTTCACTTCAGGTTCCGTCACTTCATCATTTTACTTCACTTCATTCTACTTCTTCACTTTAATTTACTTTACTCTACTTCACTTTACTTCAATTTCATTTAATTCACTTCACTTTACTTCGCTTTATTTCACTTCACTTTACTTTACTTCACTTTACTTCGCTTTACTTCACTTTACTTCACACTTCACTTTACTTCACTTTACTTCACTTTACTTCACTTTACTTCACTTTACTTCACTTTACTTTACTTCTTTACTTCACTTTACTTCACTTTACTTCACTTTACTTCACTTTACTTCACTTTACTTCACTTTACTTCACTTTACTTCACTTTACTTCACTTTACTTCACTTTACTTCACTTTACTTCACTTTACTTCACTTTACTTCACTTTACTTCACTTTACTTCACACTACTTTACTACGCATGTCCCTTTAGTTACCAGTATTTTATATATTAACATTAAGTATACGCATCGTGTAAATGTTTGCGTGTGGAGTCTGTGGAGCCCACTGTGTCTTGGCCGGGGCCGGGGCATTTCGACACTCGATCGGAACGAGATCTGGGTGTCGACACGCGCGTAAAAGATCCGCTTCCTGGCGGAGGCGCTGGCGCTGGCTGACGCGGTGCGGCTGCTCTTGTTCTCAGCTATAAACGCCCCAAAGCACTTCACAACTCTCTTCGCCCCGCCCCGCCCCTCCCCATCAGCGCCCCAAGGGCCGGCCGGAATGGGCGGTTTCGTAAAGCTCCATTGCCTGGACTCAATCATCTGCCGATTGACTAAGAAACTATTTGATCTCAGGCTTGCGTCTTTATTGTGTTGTATGCTCGTGAAAAAGCAATGCGTTTCACACACTGACAGTTCAAAAACGAAAAAAGATGAATGACATTAAAAATAAATAAGAGTACTATTAATACATCTATTTAAAAAAGTCATTTAATAAATTTATTATAATTAATAATAATACATTTTTGCCTTATTACTACAAATTGTGTGTGTTATTTTGAAATGTCGATATTGTTACTTGTAAACAATTACTATGCAATTAGTCTTAGTGTGTGAGAAACTCACCAGAATTCTATGATTAAAATATGTTGTAGCGTAAATAACCGCTTCTGTGCAATATAGGAAGAAAACTATATTTTCCTTACTTACAGGCAGAAGTTCGCTTAAACGTTTCTTCATCTGCATTTTTAAACTTGCTAGAAAAATTGTCTTCAATTAATTAGGATGTTTGGGGATTTAACTACTAACTTCGTGGAATCAAATTCTTCTAACTGCGTCATGCCAAAAGTATTTCTGGAATTCAGAGACGTCTCTTGATAGGACCACTCTCTCTTCTTCAGGTTGGCATTTACTACTCCTTGATCGCACAAACACATATAATACCGTCACATCAAATTTTTCCAAATCTATTTTTATTTGGGCTTTGGCACATGCCTTGACAGGTGAACAACTAATGTCCATAAGATTTTTCTTTTCAGTGTTATTAAACATGATATTTAATACTTATCTATATGCATTGTACATTTGTTTTGATGACTCTTCACATACAAAAACCTGTCAACTGCAATTTTTCATTTTTTTCAAACATGCCACCAGGGCGGCTGCCTAATTTTATCTTTTTTGTTGGCTTCTGCGATAGACTTTGGATGCCACGACATCATGCAGAAAAATGTTTTTTGTTGAACTTAGCAATAGATCGAACGTTGTTTGTCCTTCGAAAATATTCTAGCATTCTTTGCCAAGGAAAGTGCTATATCACTGTGAATACGACACTGCCTTCAGAAAACCCCCAAAAGTGGTACACTACAACCCAGAAACCTAGGCAGGAGATGGCAAAGTTCTTTTTTCTAGAAAACGATAATAAAGGCCGAAGTCCCTACAGAAGAAACATTTCGCTTAATGCTATACGATTATGATGTTAGCAGTTGCAAATGATAAGTCAAGTAATTTTATATTTCTTCTAAGAGGACACTTCAAGTAGATTATATCAAAGTTTTTCACATGTCGTGGTGATTAAATCCTGTCATTTCATATCCGGATTTCGCGAATTGTTATGCAAGATAGTCTTCGTGAGTTGAGTGTGGAGCCAAAGGAAATTCCTGGCTATGTGGCGGGTGCTATTGCTTGAGCAAGCGTTTAAAGGCGTCACAATGCATGACCTGGCGGGGAGGAGAGCGAGAATGCGAGAGGCGAGGTCACAGTCAGCTTTCTTAACCGCTTTTACACGTGTGAATACCTTTGATACGCTGCTATATTGAACTGATTTATATCCATACGCCGACTGGTCAAAATTTCGGAACGGTAAAAGAATAGCAAGGTCGCTACATGACGCACCAGTTTCAGGGAAAAACGTCAGCCTGGTCCGACGTAGCTTAGGGTTACGTGAAATAGGCATCCAAACGTCTGGCGGTAGTCATTGTTTTTCCTTTATTACGATAAGCCGGATGATCATATCGAGGATGCCAGGAATGGTTGATGATTTGGTGAGTAGGTGGGTATGATGAGATATAATATTTGTTATGATGGACCAAGAGTGTAATTTATGGCAGGTAAGTCAGGAGAACACCCAGAAAAACACAGAAAAAAGTGGCTCAGGGCATCAACTGATTTCTGTGCTGTGCCTCTGACCGGGAGGTTGTAGGGTTTGAATTCGACGGTGACAGGATTTTCGACACTAGCTAGATAAGTAAGTCTAATTCAGCCGCTGTCTGGAGGAGAATTCTATTGACTGGTCACTCTAATCCATACTTTTACGTTGTTCCTGCGATCAACGCCAGACGAATGCTACCGGTAGCTCAGTGCATCAACTCATGTCACTGCAGCGCCTCTAACCGGGAGGTCCTAGGTTCGAGTCCTGACGGCGGCAGGAGTTTCGACACTAGCTTTTCAGCTAGGTCGAATTCAGCTGCTGTCTGGACGAGAATTCTAGCGGCCGGCTGCTCTGATCGGTAGTTTTCCGTGGTTTCTCCGATCAACACCAGACGAATGCCGGAGCAGTACCCTACAAAACGGGCCACGGACCGCGCGCGATCTGTCCTTCCTCTTCCTTGTCCTATCCTCTCCCGTTACACACACACTTGCACTAACATGCACTACACTACCACATATTCCGGGAGACCGGTCGGGAACTTAGAGCTTGTCCCGACTGGGGCGGTGCCCCGTTGGTGGGAGAGTCCTGGTTAGGGGGAAAACCCACTAGCCGACGGTAGGTCGGCGCCGGATCTCGCCTTCCAGCGGGGGAAGATCACCGCCATCTCCCGAGAAAAAACATGCACTACACTAACGGGACTAATGACCGAAGTAGTTGACACGCCCGGAAACACGAAAAAATCAATCAATCAATCAGACGAATGCTGGGGCAATACCTTGTAGACGGGACCCGGACCTCACTCGATCTTTCCTACCTTTTCCTTGTCCTATCCTCATCCGTTACTTACACACATATACATGCATTACAATACCACACATGACGGAAACCGGTTGGTAGCTTAGAGCTAGTTTCGGCTGCGACGGTGCCACGCTGGTGGGAAATACCTGGTTGGCGAAAATCGACCAAAGATCACCGCCACTTCTTGCGATAAAAACGTGGAGGACACTTACGGGACTAATGACCTTAGCTGTTGGTGCACGGAAATAACTAGCGAAAATTCCCACAAATCGACCGAAGATCACCGCCACCTCCTGCGATAAAACTTGCAGGACACTTACGAGACTAATGACCTTAGCTGTTGATAGCACTGAATTAACTAGTCAATTAAGTGATTAATTAATTAATTAGAGCTTGTCCCAGCAGGGAGGTGATACTTAGGTGGAGAAAATCTCCGCAAGCCTATGTAGGTCGGCGCGGGATCTCACCAGCCAGCAGAGGCAGATCACCGCCATCAGCCGCGATGAAACACTTACGGGACTAATGAGCTTAACAGTTGACGCTCCGAGAATCACTAATAATCAATGAAACAAACCCTGCCGAGCTTGTATTGTGCTCCACAAATTCCACATTGATAAATCGGGGTTTCAGTCCCATCCCTCTGAGGTGGAGATGAAGAGCGTCGGTCTCCACGCGTCAGGCCGTCCCTCCCACGGCCTGACGTCGCGTGAGCTGAGCGGTTGTGTCGCGCAGCGTCGCTTCCATCCGCCGGCGGGCGGGCGGGCAGCTGCGCGGCGCCGCGTATTTCATATTGGTCCCGCGGGGTGCGCTGGCCGCGCCTGCGGCGGCCACTCTCATAAATTCCCCTGCCTCTTAATGAGCGCGTGAGGAACGACACGCTAAAACGCTGTGGAACCCGTTGTTTACGCAACGCCCGAGATTTATAGGCCCCTGGGAATCCGATCGCTATGCTAATGCGTTGGCCGGGAAGGGCGGGAGGGGCGGGGGAAGGTGCAAAGGAGGTGCGTAAGTGCCGGCCAACGGCTCCTTCCGGTCGCCCTGAAGGGCGTCACAGGAGCAGCCCCAGACGTGTTCGCTTGGCCCAGGCGCTCCCAAAATATGGCGATCAGCGCCCGTTGGGTAGCTGGAACTTTTGTTGAGCCACAGATGGTACACGAGGGTCTGGAAAAGCAATTTTTGTGACTTAAGTTTCAAACGTGTGAGCGTTTAAGGGCTTACTTGCTGTACACTAAGGAAACGTAATTTAATTAGTCATGTTATTTTACACCTAACGACAACTTTCAAAGTTTGCTAATACTAGACAATCTCAGCTCTGCTCAGCTCTCTCAGTAATTGGTGGATCTGCTATCAAAGTGATGATGTTGTGAATGATCGATGCGGAGTGATTATGGCGATTTGCTGGCACCCTCTGCGTGTAAAGGGTCGTTTTAAATTTTCTTGTGGAAAATAAAGAAAAATTGTGAATGAAATCAAAAGAAGGTTCTTGGATGTGAATGTGTTTTCGCCTGGACTGTTAATTCTGAGCTTCGGATTCCACAGAGCGAATGTGAAAGAATTTATTTCGTTACACCATGTATCAGCTTATGGCGTATCACAGAATCAAATGGAAGGCAAATACCATCAGATTATGTGTTAAAAGGAGAATGAGATAATGGAGAACCGGGAACGCAGAAAGCTTCTGTGGAATTTTCGTCAACTGTGGGTATTTTATCGCGTTAACTTCAAAGGTTCATCATTACGAGATTACGATCTTCGTTCCCTGCAGTTTCCGCCCTCGCTCGCGCCCACGGAGAACCGAAAGACGGAATTCGGGGAATTCCCCTGGAGGTGGTCGACCCCGCCCGCGGCGCCAGCGCCTCTGCTGCACCCTGGCGGCGCTCAAGTAACATCCTCTCTCCACCCATGGCGGGTATTTCTCCAACCCTAACGTTGACTCTAGCGATAATTTGGACTTTTGGGGTTCTGCAACTTTCTATATTCTATCCACGAAGTTACACCCCAAAATATCTCGAACACCAACGGCTATACACTTCCGCATCAAGAAACCATCCTCATCGAAAATGTTTAATGCTAAGGAAATACTTTGCCTCGCCTTAAATATACTACATTTAGTTAAAAAATCCCGTAAACAATCCTGAAATATATTTCTAAAAAATAAAATCCTGTAAAAATATTATTACGTAACTACAAATATACCTGTCGTTCACGGCTCCCGATTCCCTTATATCACGCGTGTATCATGCGTTGTCCTTAAATGGCTGCTAAGGCTTTCACGTGTCATAACTTTCTCTTTTTACGTAGGAGATTGGAAGAAGTAAAAATGTTTTGGGACGAGCAGAACGTAAGTTTCTCCGCAATTCACGAGAGTTTGTGCGACCCCAAACTATTTTGACTTCCGCCTCCTTTTTGAGAAAAAATACGAAGGGCTCTTTTGAAACTGTAACACTTTTAGGAAAAATCACAAAAATGGAAAAATAAATAATATTGTATTTTTTATTTATATTAATTCTAGATAACATATTAATAAATAGATTAACAAACCTTCTAAAAAATCCGGAATCCTATTAATAATGGAGGAATGTTATTCTACACAATATATGCTATAATTACTTATCTTTGTAAATTTGTTTTTCTTTATTTGAATTTTAAATGCTTGATTGACATGTATGTATTGTAAAAGTCATACAATCTTGAAAACTAAACAAGCTACTTACGAATAAAACAAGGAAAATGGCAACCGAGTTTGCATTTAGTATATAAAGATAACAGGCAGGAAGGATGCAATTTCATTGTTCAGAAAATCGTAAACAATATTTTTAAGGATTGTGTCATGGTTTCTTGAAGAAAAATTTTAAAATTTTAGTTGTAGGTTCCATTACACAAAACGTCAGCTCATAGTTTCAGTAAGACCAATACAATACAGGACACTTTGATCCTTTCTTTCACTATTAATGGGAGACCACTGCTCACCAAACCTAGTGACGTGACGTGGAAAAACGGCAACAAATTAAAATTTCAATACATAAACAAAACCATTTGGAGACTGGTTTCAAATAAATATATTATTTACATTATTATTACCATCATTATTTTTATTTTATATTTATATATTAAATGTTATATTTTTGGATTATAAAAGTATACCTACAATACAAAACAGACATTTGCTAATTTAATATTTGCAGTTAAATGGAAAATAGTAAGTATTTACTAATATATCACGTACAATACGAAATCTATAAGAACTTACATACTTCGTGACTTACAACTTCTCATCAGGAGGAAATAAAATAAAATAAAAAAACATAATTCTAAAATTCATAATTTCTGCAATCCAATACCGTTCATGCCTTCTCAGCCATATAAAAGTTACTAATAACCTAACAAAAATAGTTGAATCATTCTGCGTAACGTAGGTAAACATAATCGTTGGTAAAGTGAAAAGATCTTTTAAACATATACTTCGTACTTGCTATCACAATTGTTACGCGAATGGTCGGTCCATTACGGGCTCTAGCTTCAAATGTCTCCCAATATACCGCAGTGTGTCATGTAATGTCTCTTTAGTATTTGATGATATTCTACGTATCTCTCATTTCAAACAAGGCCCCCTATTTTTCTCGCAATGCCGCCTCTGCCTCCTGGATCGTACCTTCGCCTGGCAGCGGGCAGCGCCGTGGAATTCTGCTTGAAGTCGGAGTAGCGGAGCCGACGCGACGTTTCGGAACATCTCCGCCACGTCGACTCTCTCCTCTGATCGATTGCGTGCTTGTGCTCGATAACTTCCAGAGATCGATTCGGACAAGCGTTTCTTCGGAGCAAGAACTTTTTTTATAAATATTTGAAATGTGAGTGAACTTGTTTTCTTCGGATTTCTTAAAGTTCCCCAAACAACAAAAATGAAGTCTTGATGATTTTCAACTTATTTGCTAAGAAAGATCTGTTACGTTATTCGGCTGAGAGTTTTCATACAGGGTTAAATGTATTCATATAAATCGTTTAAAAAACGCGAATTTTGAAAGTAATATATTTACTTAAACTTACGAAGATAAGAAGATAAAAATGGGACTTTGATAGTTTCATGTTAAAGATTTGTGCATAACAAAAAAATCTGTTTATAATGTTTCACGTTGCATGTTCTTTTTTCTATTTTTTTATGAATATATTAAAAATATTCCTGTATTTTTCGCTAATTAATTGAGAGAGGAGATAGAAAAAGAGAAAAGTTGTAAAAGTCAGTATTAAAAAGTGTTGACAAATATAAATAATTCAACTGGCCTGTTCCTTTTTCTACATCAAAAGAGAATTTAAAGAAGAGAAATTTAACCTTTTTTTTAAAGTCCTGAGAAATCATTCAGTTATGAGGTAGGTATAGTACCCGTACAATAATGTTGCCGCTGACGTGACTTTTTTGTTAGTAGGTAATACCTGTAGATAAGCCTTACTGACTATTCAGGAAACTTCAAGCAGACATTGACCAGACGCTTTGTGAACATTGCTCGGACTACGGGAATTTAGTAAAATTCAGAAAGACTTCCAAGCACTGCACGGGCATGACAAACGGACATCAAGATTATAAATAACATGTCAACGGTAGGGAAGTGGGATGTGATAACTCTCTCAACCGTATTAATAAATGACTTAATGACGTTAATAGATTTCATCGCTGTAGAAAAGCACTTGCCGCACATGCCACAACCATATTTTTAACCTACTTCCGTTTCCAAATCTTTTGACATTCTTCCAGATATGAGAAAACTGAAAGATCGTAAATAAACTCACACGCAGACATGTAGAAGTGCCTAAAACAAACACGGTTTATTGTTAAGTCCATACTGTTTGATGGGTTACGTCCTTCATTTGATCGTAATAATGAAAAGTTGTGATGAATAATAATTTTTATTATTATTATTATTATTATTATTATTATTATTATTATTATTATTATTATTATATTTATTTCCAACTTGTTTTACAGAGATAATGTACATTGTTTTTTCTTGGAATTACTAACCATCGATAACCAGTTACAATATTAAACATTTACAACATTAAACATTTACAATATAAGTTTTTGTGAACATACAAAATAAAAAACCTAGCTTTAAATTATACAATAAGTAAAGATTTACAGAGATACAATAGGTATATTTATTTAGACAAAGTATATATTTACATAAATGAATTTATATTTAATTTATACAGCAAAAAAGTTTTTATTGCAATATTTAAGTTAACTTGTTTACATCATTATCATCATGTTTTAAAATCCAAATCTTTATCTTGTGTTTGAAAATATTTAAGGCTTTACTATTTTTCAGAGCTATTATTATTATTATTATTATTATTATTATTATTATTATACAAACAAATATTTATTATTAATATACAAACATCATTGATAAATTGAAACTTTTTTCTTTTAAAATAATATGGAATACTGAAATGGTAAAAAAATCTCACCTTGTTACTTTTTACGTCAGATGCGCTTCCTTGAAGCACCTCTTCGCTGGCTCGTTAAGCACAAAGGATATTTCATCGATTAGGAGCGCAGATAGCGCCTGCTGCCTCGCTGTGCGGCCCACATCGCCCGCGCCATCAAACCAACTGACGGCCGCCCGGCGCTCCCCGCTGCATCAGATACCAACGCACGGCCGTCGCCTCGCCTCGGAATGGCATCCGCGAGGCGGCGACGGTTGGTGCGGATGTGAATATTCGCTGCTTCTCAGTATTCACCTCTTGTAATTTACAAACCCCAGGATATCCATTTCTTTGCCGTTATTATGTGGGAAATGTCAAAGAAGTGTACGAGGTTCTGGTCCGTTATTGTTGTTTTAACAATTCTTGTATGCCCCTCGGATAAGTACTTTTTTCTAAAAGTTCCAAAGTACAAACGGTCTACTGTATGTATCATTGGTACTGAAATCTACTTATAATATTCATGACTGTATTACATCTGTAGGACTTCAAATTGTACTTATTGTTTAACACTCACGACACAATTTTATTTATAAATAAGATGTTATAAAAATGTCATTTATAAAAAATCAATATAAATATGATATCTCACAGTAAATTTCTTTGACAATAAACTTCACTCCTCGAATTCTTGACTTCTTACGTATTTACTAACTGAACACACCTCTTACATGCGGTCTCTTAATATAAGCAAATTGGTTCTGTAATAAGAAGAAATCTCTCATGGAAATGAACAAATTGTGAAAGAAAATAGTACACACATTTGTAAAACTACGACAGTATTATCTATATCTTTGCAAGCTTGTATCTCAAGTTGTAATCCTTCCAGTTACTAGCACACTGCACCATTACTTTGAGGGGCCCTTGTATGATCATTCACATAAACCAGGACAAACGCCGCCGCCGCCGCCTCCGCCGCCTCCGCCGCCGTCACCGCTGCCACGCGCCTATCTGCCGCCACGCATTTTATACGAGGCAGATGCGTATCTCCACCCCACTCCCTCAAACACACACCTGCCCTCGCTGCACTGTGGGTCTCTACTTGGAGGAAAGTGGCCATAGCAAGGATAATTCAAACTTAAATTGTGCATCCTCCACGAGGGATTGTTTATTTTGAATCTGGAGTCACATTTCAAAAATTTCCTAAACTAAAAATTGGCAAATGTAAGATTATTAACTCCCGTCACAAATCATTTCTTTTCACAATCGTAATGATAGAAAGAATCTACACCACTATTAATGTTTTATAAAACTATTTATTTCTTCAAATCTTAAATGTTTCATTATCACATATTTCGATTTTAATATTGAAAATTTTGCATACTTCACACTTTATTGCAAATTGGTGCACGGATAATTGGATGCAAAATTTCGAGTGGATATTTTTGATCAGATTAATGATGGAGATTTGTATATCATTGTGCCTCGGCGGCCGGCACTTCCCTCGTTCGCCGAACTCGCATAATCTCACCGTCCCCTCCCTTCCTCGTTCCTTCCCCATACAAACGGCTAGTTCACTCTCCCACTCTGCCCGCTCTCCTGCTCACTCTCCCGCTAGCCAATTTTGTCCACTCTCCACTTCCTCCTCCTCCCGCTCGCTCACCCGCTCGTCATTCGCTCACCTGCGCGCTTACCCCCTCCCTTGTCCTCTGCCGAACCCAATCACTGGCCCGCTGAGTCGCTCCCTCGACATCTCGCTCACCAGCTTATGCACTTGCCAGCTCATCCGCTCGCTCGAACCACCCGCTCACCCGCCCGCTCACCCGCCCGCTCACCCGCCCGCTCACCCGCCCGCTCACCCGCCCGCTCACCCGCCCGCTCACCCGCCCGCTCACCCGCCCGCTCACCCGCCCGCTCACATGTCCATCCGCTCGCTCGTCCCTTCACCCGCTCGCTCACGCGCTTTCTCGACGGCTTGCTCACTCGCTCACTCCCACTGAAGTTGGTATGCCCGATCATCCGCTCACCCGTCTCATCACCCACTTGCTCAACCGCTTTCTCGACGGCTTGCTCACTTACTCACTCACACTGAAGTTGGTATGCCCGATCATCCGCTCACCCGTCTCATCACCCACTTGCTCAACCGCTTTCTCGACGGCTTGCTCACTCGCTCACTCACACTGAAGTTGGTATGCCCGATCATCCGCTCACCCGTCTCATCACCCACTTGCTCAACCGCTTTCTCGACGGCTTGCTCACTCGCTCACTCACACTGAAGTTGGTATGCCCGATCATCCGCTCACCCGTCTCATCACCCACTTGCTCAACCGCTTTCTCGACGGCTTGCTCACTCGCTCACTCACACTGAAGTTGGTATGCCCGATCATCCGCTCACCCGTCTCATCACCCACTTGCTCAACCGCTTTCTCGACGGCTTGCTCACTCGCTCACTCACACTGAAGTTGGTATGCCCGATCATCCGCTCACCCGTCTCATCACCCACTTGCTCAACCGCTTTCTCGACGGCTTGCTCACTCGCTCACTCACACTGAAGTTGGTATGCCCGATCATCCGCTCACCCGTCTCATCACCCACTTGCTCAACCGCTTTCTCGACGGCTTGCTCACTCACTCACTCACTCACTCACTCACTCACACTGAAGTTGACAAGCTCGCTCATCCGCTCACTCACACTGAAGTTGACATGCCCGCTCATCCGCTCACCCGTCTCTTCACCCGCTCGCTCAACCGCTTTCTCGACAGCTCGCTTACCCACTCGCTCACTCTGAAGCTCACATGCCTACTCATCCGCTTACCCGTCCCTTCACCCGTTCGCTCATCCATTCACTCACCCACTCTCACTCTCCAGCTTGCTTATGTGTTCGCTACCTACTCACTGTCTCGCTCGCTCATTTGTCCGCTCATCCGCTCGCCCGCCTGCCCACAGCCCCCGTCGCTGGCCGCTTCCTCCGCCGTCCGCGCCGTCTACCTCTCCCGCCGCTGCGGATCCGGGAGCCTAATTGCGCGTGGCGCCGCCGGCCGCTGCCTCGCGGCCAATTATTCCGCGCTCTTTGGCCCGCGCAGCTCGGCCCCGCCCCCGCTCCCGCCCCGGCCCCCGCCCCCGCCCCGGCCCCCGCCCCCGGCCCGGCCCCCGCCGCCGGCCCCCGCCCCCGGCCCCCGCCCCCGGCCCCCGCCCCCGGCCCCCGCCCCCGGCCCCCGCCCGCCGCTGACCGCCACGCGCCGCTGCCACTCGCCAACGACGCAGCCCTCAACTTCCTCGGCTGCCTAGGCCACGAATGCGAGTATACAGGGTGGCTAGAGGGGAACGTCGACACTTCCAAAATAAGCTCTTAGGCAATTTTAAGTATATTTTGTCTAATAAATCGGGAGCAGTAGCTCAGTGCATCAACTGATGTCACTGCAGGGCCTCTGATCGGGAGGTCCTAGATTCCCACTCCCACGGCGGCAGGATTTTCGACACTAGCTTTTCAGCTAGGTCGAATTCAGTCGCTGTCTGGAGGAGAATTCTAGCGACCGGCTGCTCTGATCGGTAGTTTTTCGTGGTTTGTACGATCAATACCAGGCAAATGCCGGAGCAGTACCCTACCAAACGGACCACGGTCCGCGCGCGATCTTTCCTTCCTCTTCCTTTTACTACTCTCACCCCTTACAGACACACACACACGCACACACACACACTAACATGCACTACACTACCACACATGGTGAGAGACCGGTCAGGGACTTGGAACTTGTCCCGGCCGGAGCGGTGCCCCGCTGGTGGGAAATACCTGGTTGGGGAGAACCCCGCTAGTCGACGGTAGGTCGTGTTAACTTTTACCGCGTGTGTCATGTACTATGTTTAGATAGCCTTACTGGCTTTCGTTTTATTTTAATTCAAGTTTACAAGTATGTACTACCATGTTATATTACGATCACTTTTAGTCATTCAGACGAAAGTATTTTGTTTCCTTTTTTGCATTCACAGTTTTATCTGATCATTTGAGCATCGTCTCATTTCTAGGACTAGTGTTAAAATTGAACTTTTAGCACGCTGTGCATGCCATAAAAGTAATGACATTTACTAGTGTGTGTCTAAAAAAATATTTCTCGAGATCTTTCAAAAAATTCCTTTCAGAAACGAAGCGCAGGATATTCGACAAATGTGCATATTCACAATTTTTTAGTTCGAAAATTTTAATGAAAAAGACACTTCTCGCGTTTATTTCAATGCATTGCACTATATCTTAAATGATAGAAATATTTCTTTCGTTAATTAACTAAATCTGTCCATTAATTCCATGAAAAATCGTTGATTATATCTATGTTAATAGCACGCTTGCAATTAAAGTTCTACCGTGCAATTAAAAATTCAAACCTAGCAATCAGAATTCAGAAAAGGAGGGAAATCGTGTAATTAAGAAATTATAACGGAAACGTATTAATGTATTTGCAGTTGGCCGTGAAACATGAACAAAAAAGTACATCACATATTACGTACCTACAACAACCACATATAAACAACGAATGAATAGAACTAAATTTTGGAAGTAAAATTTTAGCTAGCTGACTTATGGAACAACATAAAATATTTAACGTGAATATATTAAATGTTTTACATGTAGATCATTTGATCTTAAGATCACGAATGTAAAAAATGTAAATGTCAGTTGTGTTTACCCGTTCTAAAAAGTATGCCATATTAAAACTGTGTCAGAAATGACTAGTTTTATCCCCAATATTTACACATGTTGTATTTTCTCTCATACCTGTCTTTACTTTTTGTGGGAAGTAATGTTTTCATGACTTTGTCAGTTTCTAATATTTTATCTGCGTATGTTCAGTATCTGCCATTAGCAAACATTTCTTGGAAACAAAAACAATGCAAGTCCGACTAATATATATCTTTTTCAGAAGCAATACTACGTCATGAAATGCATGCCGCGGGTGGAAAATATGTGCTAAAATATTTTAAAATTTGAATTATTCGTAAATGGAAACGAAAAACTATTGTACGTTACATGTGTATAAAGAGGTATGATTGCACTCATGATATCTAAGAAAACTAGCTCCTAACGTCGCTCGTTTCCTTGAACACAGCATTCATGCAAATATTTCCCTCTTATACACTCGTTTCGTTAATTACTATAATGGAGGGGGATTTATAAGTGGGCTGATCCTTCTATTTGAACCACCATTCTTAAAAATTTTAGATCACAATTTAAAATTATGCAAAATAGACATCACATTATTTCATGATTTAACTTTTAGAATAAATATCAATGTTACCTCTTATCTTTAACGAAGTAGTTGGTGAGAATCGAAAAAGTTGAACGTTTGTTACGAGGGGTATCCACTTGCAATCGGAATTAATATTTTAAAGCTTCTTTTTTTCCAAACCCACCTTATCACCTTCAAAGTACTCTCCATTACACTTAAAACATTTCTCCTATCTGCAGTCCCACTCATGCAAATATTTTTCAAACTCTGTTGTAACGGTCGATAGCTCCTACTTAGTTTGCTTTTGGTTTTTTGATTTTTTTACTGCTTCCGCGTTGTCAAAACGTAGCTCTTTCATGTTCCTCTTCGCTCGCGGAAACAAATAGAAATCACAAGGAGCCAGGTTAGGTGAATAAGGGGCGTGGGGCAAGAGAGTCTTGTTGTTTTTGTCAAAAACTGGCGCATTGAAATGGCTGCATGAGCAGGTGCGTTGTCATGGTGGAAAGAACATTTTCTTGTCTGCCACAAACCCGATCTTTTTTCCGCATACTGTTACGGAATCTTCTGAAAACCTCTAAATATAAAGTTTTAATTAACAGTCTGACATGGTGGGACGAATTCAGAATGCACTATTCCGCTCACATCAAAAATAAAAACAAGTGAACATTATCATGATGTTCAATTTCTCATAACGATCTTTTGATTGATTTTGAACGGTTTTTTGGGTGGGGGGAGCAACGGCGTGACTGCTGTTTGGTTTTGGGATAGTAACCATAGAACCTTGTCTCATCGCCATTTACAAAAATCTGGTTTGGTTCCGAGTAGGTCTTTCAATGCATGGCAATTTTCAACTCGATTCTCTTTTTGCTGTTCACTCAGGACCCGAAACACAGATTTTGCTGTGAACCTTTTCATTCCCAAATCTTGTAACAAAATTCGTTAAACGGAGCTCCCCGTGATCGCAGAACTGCACCGGACTCGTTTGGGTATGCCTGTGCATTTTCAACAATGTAGAAGTTTCAATGAATATACGATCAATTGGACAGACACTTATAAGTGCACTACGCTCTATTCTAAATTTAAAAATATAATTAGATTTAAAAAGATTTTTAAAAATACGCAACAATTTTGGAAAAGAATGAAAGATATGTAAAATTACCGGAAATGAAACGGTCGTCTCAAATTTATAGATCGTTTGCGGAATATCCATTTGGGTGAAAATCCTGTGATTGATTGATTGATTGATTTTTTTGTGTTTCCGGGAGCGTCAACTGCTTTGGTCATTATTCCCGTTAGTGTAGTGCATGTTTTTTTCTCGGGAAATTGCGGTTATCTTCCCCCGCTGGATGTTATGGCGGTTATCTTCCCGCGCCGACCGACCGTCGGCTAGTGAGGTTTCCCCCTAACCAGGACTCTCCCACCAGCGGGGCACCGCCCCAGTCGGGACAAGCTCTAAGCTCCCGACCGATCTCCCAGAATGTGTGGTAGTGTCGTGCATGTTAGTGTAAGTGTGTGTGTAAGGGGAGAGGATAGGACAAGGAAGAGGAAGGACAGATCGCGCGCGGTCCGTTTGTTAGGGTACTGCTCCGGCAGTCGTTTGGTGTTGATCGGAGAAACCACGGAAAACTACCCATCAGAGCAGCCGGCCGTTAGAATTCTCCTCCAGACAGCAACTGAATTCGACCTGGCTGAAAAGCTAGGTCAGGACTCGAACCTAGGACCTCCCGGTCAGAGGCGCTGCCGTGACATCAGAAAATCCGGTGAACAATGTAGGTAGTCCTGTTAGTGATTTCACTTACAGACGCACACACCTTTGGAAAGCACATTTTTCGTTCAGAGACTTCTCGACGTAGATTTATTACAGCAATCCATTACTTTTTAAATATTTCTGTACTTTTATACTTTTTCTGTAATCTTCAAAAATTAAATTAAATTCGGTTAATTTGTTAGATATGCGGATAATGTCTCAAATATAGTTTATCGCTGTGATTACGTCACCTACAGGAATAGCAGTCTCACTTATTATATTCAAAGATCTGACAGAGCAATATTCTACTCTTCGCTTGAGCTTGTTAGAAAACCCTTGAAGACGTTCGTACTATGGTAGTCTTTTTATTATAAGACGTTTCATACGCATTCCTATTACAATATTTAAGTGAGTAAATAAAGATATGAAATTCGTTTAAAATGAAAACTTAAATGTGATAAAGCCGTTGAGAGCTTGAGAAGTTGTCAGCGTTATTAACAGGAGATACTAGTTTTTTCCTTCTCTCCTTGTACGTATTATTTACACTACTTTCTGCAGAGGAATTACACATTCACTTCTACATTCAGTCGCTTGAAAATCAAATGTCATCAGACAACTTCTGTTCTTGGGAATAGTTATTGAAATAATTTCCATAATTTTAATATACCAGTGTTTGTTGTTGAATGATTCTAAATGTTTTGTGTTCTTACTGATTTTTCCAAAATATTCATTGTGAAGTTTGCTGATGTGAGGAATAAAACATATCAATGTGCTTGACATACTATTCTTTTCTTTTGTTAATCAGTAGCACATGTGGCCTACCATTGTCACTGTCGCATGTGTTGATATCGTTCCAACACAAATTCACTCTCCATTCTTCAGTCGCATTCTCAATTTTACAGTTTGAGACTTTAAGAATTGCTCTTCTTCTTTAGTGAGTAATTAATAATCTCAGCAACTTGTCGGTGTGTCATGTCTTTCCTTTCAGTACAAAGCGCAAGACACAGTGCGATAACGACGAATGGAATAAAATAGTCCGATCACATCTTTACCAGCCTTACAACCGATAGCTACATGATGAGATAACTGGATGCTAAATACTTTTCATGAATTCGAACCCTTTTATATCAGCAAAGATCTGGTTGGATGAGTAAGCCAAACGCTCAAAACTTTTATGTCATATGCTTGATTTATCTCGCGTGGATGGCTTTCGTGAATTTTTGCCTAATACAACCCCAGCTTTTGACGATCAGTGCTTGAAAATTTAGCAACCCCTTTTTGTGATAACACTAAATTTCCCATCTGTTATGTAGGATATAGAATGACAACATTTATTTTACATTGGGTATATAGTTTTGTAGGTGGGGACGCTAACGTAGGTATTAATCCTAATCTTACAAATAACTATTTACATTTGAGGCTGGGCAATGTACACCGAATTGAGTGAAATCTAAAGAATGTGTATATTCTCTTGGTGCTGGGGTTGATAACGCAGGGGGCGTTGAAGTGTGAGGAACGAGGAAGAGCGCGGCCAGGCTCCGTGGCTTGGCGCGTAACGTTGTGCAGCGCAGGAGCTAATGGGCGACGGCGCCGCTCTCCGCGCGGGCAGGTAAACACGGGGCGGAGGCAGGGGCCCCGCGGCGGCCGCCGCCGCCGCCGCCGCTGCTAGCAACACGCGAAACCGCAGATGGCAGGCAACCGCTCACGCCCCGCCCCGCCCAACCCCTCCCCTCACCCCCCAGCCCCTCCG